>BJBW01004525.1:249-17705 GCA_004320125.1 Scolopax mira | reverse complement strand
GGTTTTGAGTGCCATCCTTCAGTTTTCAGCTGACAACCACCTTTATTCTGATCAAGGTACATGCTACTGGGACTGGCTTTGTGACCAAACTAAATAAAAAGTTAAACTAGTTTCCACATTGGTATTTAGGAACAGGTCTAGGGCACTGTAAATAGAAGCCATATGTAAAAAACCAAAACAAACAAAACAACATCTTGGTTAAATATTAACATTTGCTATCATCTGATTATCAAAAACAAATTAACACTTTGAGGACTGGTATTTTTCAGGTTGCCAAAACCACATGTGCATAAAACATACTGCATGTACACAGCCTTGAGAGGCTGCTGACACAGCAAACCCCAATTTACTCTCATTTGGTCTCTTTAAAGATTGGGGGAAAAAAACTTGAAGATGACAAGCATAGCACAAGAACTATGAAGCACAGAAGTGGGGGGAGGAGACGGGAGGGGGAAGCCATTTCTCATGAGAAATACTTGCTCAAAGTCACCTAGATGAAAAGATCAGACACCTTCATTTTGACATGCAATTATTGCTGCCATGACCCTGCCCTCTCATCATTTGAGGACTACAGCTATTATAACTCAGGCAAGAAGAAAAGAAGAAGGGAAAAAAAGAGGGTCTAGTATTAATTCAAACTTAAATAAATATTAAGGGGAAGGAAGAAAGGAGGAAAATATTCCACTTGTTCTACAAATCAAAAAAGAAGCTGGTCTGTCGAGCTTCTATTGTTCAGGCAGACAATGCTTTCCATAGCCCTGGGAGACAGAGCAGGGGAAAAGGTCTTATGGTTTAATTTACATTTCATATCTTTAATAATATTTGCTGGGTAGACATTGCAACATTGTCTACACACTCATGGACTTTGGTCTGGAGGCCAGGAGGAGACCAGGCAGCTCCCGAGTGCTGCAAAGTAACAGGGAGATGCTACTTGAGCCAAAATGAATTCCTCTATGGCTGTCTGGAGTTGAAAACCTTTTCCAGAGAACCAGACCACCCTGCTCTGAAAACAGCACACAAGGGTAATTATAAATCACACGCTGCTGGACAAGGTACACGTAGCACTTCTCTGTATCTCACAAGTAGCATTCCTAGTTCTCCTGACTTTCCTACTTGTAGATCTAAATAGGCAACCCAGAAAAAAAAATATGAGTGTGTATTCACTTAATAAGTCTTTTGTTCTTGTGTTGGAGTAGGACAACCAGCATTTGGGGCTCTCCCAAATCAAAAGACAAAATAAAAATCTTAACAAAACCCTGTACTACACGTTGAGCGTTCCTCCTGGGGAAGAGTCAAAAAAAAAAAAAAAAGAAGAAGAAAAAAGAAGAGGAGTGAGTCACCCCCTGAGCACATTTGCCCTCACTTCATTGGGCAGGCAGGGCTTTTTGCCCCAAACGCACCCATTCCACCAGTGGCACATGGCAGGCTGCCGCTGATCCATCTCCCATCACTGTGGGAATGGATACAGACCTACCACCTGTTCCCAGCAGGTATGACGTGGGCCAGACCAGCAGGAGCTGCTCAACACACGTGTTAATCACCTCTGCTTGCCAGGTTTGATGGACCGGTGGCACGTTAGGCTGCGCAGTGCCCACACTGGGCGTGGGGGTTATCAGACACCACCACTGGCTTTGCCCGGATACCTCTGCAACAACACTCCGATGACCTTCTGGAAGGGGTCTGATGCTCCTTTCTCCCTCCTTCAGGCCCCTTCCTTCCCCCTTGACTTTAAAAGGGGGCACACGAGGTCACCTGCTGTCAGAAGTCAAATGGGAAAAAATATAAAACTAAATTACATGATGATAGCTGAGTACACATTTCTGAGTTGAGGTGCCAAAAGCCCAAGAGAAGCAGCTCTGAGGGAATTCAGTGCAAGAATTGAACACTCAGCACTGCTGCAAAGCTGCAGAATCTTCCCTATGACAGGGTTTCCCAATCTTCTACACATTGCCTACAGGAAGCCTCGCTCTTTTTTTCTACAGCAAGATCTCAAGCTAATTAATTCCACAGTTGCTCGTGGGTAACCCAGCACCAGCGAGGCTGGGCTGCAGAAGAGCAGGAGGAAGAAGGGGAATGAAAAGGAGCGAGTGAGAACAACTGTCCCGAGCAGAGATGCCAGGCAGCATAGAGGGCAAGCCAGGCAGAAACAAATAGGCTGACAGGGAAAACAATAGACAAAGTACACAACAGCACGGCATCCCTTTCAGCATTTTCTAAAATTAGCAGCTCTCTAGAATCAATTTGGAAAGATTTAATTTTAGACTTTGTACCATTAGTATAGCCAAAAGATTTTTAAGTTAAGGAAAACTATCAGTCTCGTGTTATTCCAGATGTTATTTCATTAAAAAATTAACACCTTCACATTCAGCTGGCCTGTAATCCTCATGGAAACATTACCATCAGAACTGGCTCCAAGTTAGATGCTTTTCTCAGTGCCAGTTCCTCTTCTTTTGTCAAATGCTTTAAGATAAACATGAGGTCATCTTTTAAAATGGAACTTTTGAAGCTAGAAGAGGTAAAATTGTTGGGGCACTTTAGAAATTTCATTTTAGACTGCCTGAACAGCTGGTAAATATACACTCTATCCAGCAACTGCTGCCACAGCATGGGCAGGGCCAGTATATTTAAACTAAATGACTGAGATACAGGATGTATTAGGGAGTGGAAACAAAAGCAAACAAAACCCCAACTGTTTCAAATATCACGTCCATCCAGGAAAAATAAACAAACAAACAAAAAAAGAGCAGTAGTTTGACATAGACACAGAAAAAAAGGGAGTATGAAAGGCTCAATAGCAAGTCCTAGAAAGTTGAGATGTCTTCAAGATATTTCAATACAGAATTACCTTCCTGGAGGATCATTGTTAGTTCTACCAATGCTATGAACTATTTATGGTAAGCTGATATCAGATTCCTGTATGTGAGGTGTTTTATCTTAAGGGTTATAATAAAGATTAACTCTATGTACATTCCCTCTACTGAAAAATGATATACACCAAATAAAAAACCACAGAGTTCTCAAGTTCTGAATTGCTTCAAAACTTTTTGGCCCACACATCAAACATGCACATCCCCCAGACAAATAAAAACAGTATCTAGGCTTACTAAACAAGTATTTGTAGCCTGGTGACATCATACTTGGTTATCTCAAACATCAGGTAATTTGCTCTTGCATACAAGCCAAGGCCAGTTCTTCCCCTCCATGAAATGGCAGGTACTGTTCCCGAAACAGCCATCCCTTTCCTTCACTCTGCTCAGCCAGAAACTCACCCCATTGTTTTAGAGTGTTGTTGGCCAGTGCCCTGATAAGCAGGAGACTCCATCACTACGTTCAGTGTGTCAGCGCAGGCCCCAGAGCAGCTGCAGCAGGACAAGCCATCTTTAACAAGATCCCTCTTTAACAAGCAGATGTTCAAGAAGTTTACTGTGGTCTGCCAGCATTTCTGGATACCTCAGACAACAAGGACTTGCTGACCCCTTCAGCATCCATTAGGAGCAGAGAGAGTCATTTCAAAGCCCCTACTGAGAATAATTGAGAATAGTCTTTCTACCCACAGCAAGTACCTGCCTTGCAGGTCCTTATGTCCCTTCAATCCGTACAACAGTACGGGGTTGATATTGCTAATATACTAGCTTAGATCTTGCCACTTCTGACCCAACTACTGCACTGGGTACAATAACTCGAGGCTTTCATTGATTTGGGACTACACAGAAGCCAGTCAGCCACAAACCAACAGTGACAAGACAAACCCTGGCAGTTGCAGGGAAAACGCATCAGCATTTCCAAAGTCTCTCAGCAGAGACAAGCCAACTGGAAGACATGCAGAAATGAATGAGAGACCTCCTCCCATTTGTGCCTGGAAAGGGTGGCACAGCTCTTATTTTGAGAAGGACCTTATCAGAATGATCCCTTTTGAATTAATTAACAACTCTACTCTGAAATTCCACACGAAATTCACACCTACCCCAAGAAACAGTACCCTACAACCAGTTCCAAATGTGTCATCACTGTTACCACACACAGGTTTGTCTGATTGCTTAGCATTTTTGGCTGCTTGCAGGTACCTGCAGTAATCCCATGAGACAATACCACAGTCTAGGGCACAGAGCCATTTCACTTCATTAACCTAGCAGAAAACACAGAAAATAATAATAATAATAATAAAAAAGTGTTTAAAGTGAAAGTTTTCTACCAGGTTAACAAACTAAATCAGCTGAAGACATGTCCAGAAAAGTGCCAGAACTGCCAAAAAGAAAGCAAAGGAAAGAAAGGCTGGTAGGACTTTTGCAGGGGGCAAAGGGAATCACATCCTAGCCAGAATTGATCCAAGTTCACACCAAGACAGCATTGCTCAGTGTTCCTTGCATAGGAGTGCTGCCCCTGTACAATTTGGCTCTCCTGAATTAAGCATCACTTTGCTAGAAGCTCAGCCAAATTGGCATGAGAATGATCAAACCAGCGGTAAATAGGTAAAATGATGGCACGTTACTTGGGAAAGAAGATGACTCAACCCAATTCAAGCGGGAAGTTGAGAGCCAAGAGAACAGCACTGCAGCAAAACAAGGCATCTGGAGCAGAAAAGCAGCCACAACAGGAATTCCCTAGTGACTAGACATGAAATATTATTATATAATTGCTCTGGGTGATTAAAACGCAGCCTTCAACTAACCACTTCCCTCTAGGCCATCCCCAAGAGGTGGAATGATCTGGAACTCTGCGGGTGCACACAGAGGGTTGCTGTGCCATCAACTGCTGCAATTTAATCAAGCCTCAGTCCTTGCCCATTGTCAGCTTTTGGTGTCCATTATACCAATTAGCATTCGGAACAACAAACAGTTCCCACCACGTAAGGCAACCGCACACAGCGGACAGGTCATCCTAGTAACGAAGGGAAAAACAACAGCCATCAGTCCGGTAACTAAGAGCTTCCGTGAAAACTTTGTCCCAAGATTACAGCTGGTTTTGCAGATGGTCAGAAGATCCAGGCACTAAAGAAGTTAACGAGAGAGTTAGAAAAGTCCCTGCTGAGTACACACCTCAACTTCCCGCTAGGCTTCACCGCTATGCATGTTTAGTTGTCATTAAGTTGCTTATTGCATTAAGCACTAATAATTTATTGGAAGCACCACTTTACAGATGGGTAAAATGAGACCTCAGGTTTACCTATGGAAATTAAAAAAAAAAAAAAAACAGGAGAGTATTTCTCAGTGTTCTTCCTTGGGACAGTGGTGAGATTCATGGATCACTTAAAAGACACTTTTTTTTTTTACTAGCCTTTTGCCTAAAGGCTAGTTCAGGCTACGTCTCTCACAGACAATACACGTGTTTATAGCAGTGTGATAATAGCGATGGTGTGATAAAGAATAGATTAAAATCCTCAAAGAAGCATTTAGCAGTGAAAAGGGCTTACAAGTGAATTGTCCTAAAGGAAAATATTTATGTACAAACCAAAGTCCAAGATTTATGTGCCAAGTCAGGACATTAGCTCAGATGGGTGATTTAATACGGCCACTGGAATCCTCGTGGTTAAATTATGCATCTGACCTCTTTGCTGTATGTATCTTAACAGTGTTAAATAATAAGCAGTATGTCCTTTATTACCATTTCCAGTCCTAATGACTGGCAGCACTATAAAAAGCACCGTTCCCAGTGACTCAGTTGAGGAGGTCAGGGTAACGGCAGTGCCTATCGTGGCAATGACACTCTTCGAGGAAGGTGCAAGGCCACCTCTGGCTCCAGCAAAGACTCAAAAGAGAAGCAGAGCTAAACATAGCACAGAGCAGGGCTGGAAACAGCAAGATCTCCACTCCATCAATCCCAAGCATGACACAGGCTGGGAGAAAACAGGCACCAAAGAAGGGAGAACTAAGCGAGCAGGGAGAGAGAGAGACAACATCTGATGAAAGGTACCATTAGGAGAGAGGCTACAAAGATCATAGAATCAACTGGGCTAGAAGAGACCTTCAAAGGTCATCTAGTCCGACCCCCCTGCAGTCACAGGGACACCCCCAACTAGACCAGGTTGCCCAGGGCCTCGTCGAGCCTCACCTTGAATGTCTCCATTTCAAGATGGTGAAACTTAATGCAGTTTAAGGACAGCTCTCCCGTCCTAAGGAGCAGGGGACAGTGACACCTGATGTACATGTGTACCACCAAAATGCAGAGTGGGAAATATACTTCATGCTAAATAACCCCAATTCTTTCATTGTTTCTGAAGTCAAAGCAGCAATGGAGCATCCAGCAGAGATTAGTTTGGACCGCTGAAGATGAGAACAAGGGGATTTACCGGCCAAACAAAAGTGCATTTTTTATTAATATACTTTTGGCTCTCTTTATGATATTTCAATATAACCCCTGGCTACTACACAGATGAGCGTATATTAGCCTAAGATTTAATAAAACTCTATTTAGAAAGATGAGAACATTGCATAATACATTAGAGAAACAAATGTATTTTTGAGGGGAGTAAAGGGAGATCTGAACATCCAGTCTTCTGAATTCATCCAGGGCAGCTCTCTCTCACAAAGGACAGTGGGATGCGTGTAAAAGGAGTCAGCAGTTACAAGAATTGTTCCCACAGCATCAGAGCTCCTGTGGGTTTGTAAGAAAGGAAGTCCGAATTAAGCTACACTGATGCTCTGCCTGGGTTTTTCCTCTTTTTCTTTATTAGGATAAAAACAGACAGCACGCCCACCCAGAAAACCCCCCCAAAAAAACCAAAGCACATACTAAGGAGGAATCCCAACCCCGAGAAAACAACCTAATTATAATTACACGGGATTACAAATCAAAGCAAAAAAGCTGCCAAGTTTTTGGAAGTGAGCACATACAACAAAAATTAAAAACTCCACACTGGAAAAACCCATAGTCTCAAAAGATGGTTATTATTCTTTTTAATAGAAAACAAGACAGCAGGGACCACAGCTGTTTATTTATCCCTTAAAATTGATCTGCCCTTTACTGCGAGTTCTTCCAAAGAATACTTTTTATTATTTTTAAAGAAGCATGCAAGACAGAAAATTAACTCTCCCTCAACCTTTTGTGGCCAACTTGATGATGACCTTCAAAAGATCTAAGCATTTAAAAAAAAATATATATATATTTTTACAGCTTTCACTAAAAAGAGTATTTAAAGATTTTTTTTTTTTCATTCTTAAGCATCAGTGATAAACATATGAATAGCTCGGTCTCTGGTTACAAACAGACAAAAATCTGCCTCTCTTAAATGTCAAATTTCATTATGCACTTCTACATTCAAGTCCACCATGTGCCTGTGTTTTTCTCATGGAAAGAGTATAGCTGGGTTGCCTTTTTTTTTTTTTTAATCCATTCTGGGTTCAAGGTTTTTATTGATTTGCTTTACCTGCTTTTTCCCCTGTTGCACTCACTTTCAAGGAACACAAAGAGAAACTGAAGTGATTTTCAACGATTAAATACAACCGTGTGCTGGCCGACCAAAGCACAATCATGCTGGTCACTTGATTATTGCTGTGTTTCTTTCTCCCAACTAGATAAGCACAGTTAATCCAAAACACTGCTCCCCGGTCAGGAAGTAATTTTTGCTGATCTTCGGGGAGGGTCTTGAGATTAAGGGAACTACTTTCCTCATATAACAGTTTCATTTTACATTTCCAAGAGCTCCAGTTGCCTGTTTATACCAACGAGGCCCATCCATAGCCAGCAGGGCTTTTTGAAGGCCGGTACCACAAACAAGCAAAATGCTTTCAGGTGAAAAGGCAAAGTGGGTTGGGTTTTTTTTTTTTTTTTTTTGCATGCGCTACTCAGCAAATCTGAAGTAAGAGCAGAATGCGGCGCAGCCCGCCTCACCAGAAATTTTCCACCTTAGCCATCACATTAGGACACACAAAACAGAGCAGCACACGCTTTCTGCCTTCAGAGTACAACTTGAGTGAGATGTTTCTTCTTTTATTGCTCTACCAAAACACTTATCGAGGGAATAAGTACAAAACAAGAAGAATCCAGCAGAATTTTGTCTCATTTTCCTCCCAACAGCAACCGCCTCATCATCTTCCCCAAACATCAAAGCTGGTTTTTAGACTGTAGAGCTTTACTATAGGCTCACCAAGGTGAGGGGTATCACAACTGCAGCCTTCTCTACAACCCTTTCCCCTGGCTAGGTGGTGACATTCACCCACAGCATTTTTCCCCACAGACACCCATGCCCCAAGGCGGCAGGACAGCTGCCATTGTCGGGATCCCGAAAGAGCCTCCCAGGATCCCGTTTCAGGACATAACTTTGCAGCTCAGTGCTGCAACCAGCACCCCGGTACAAAGCCACAAGACGGACACCCGGCAGAGGGAAAGGATTACGGGAAGGTGGGATTTATTCCCGGCAGGGAGGCAACTCACGGGGCATCTGCCCGACACAGCCAGATCCACATCGTGTCCAGCTGCTCCCCTTGGCTTGGGAAGAGTGGGTGCTGAGCGGGGTCAGGTTAGGGCCGAGGGGGTCCGTGAGGGCTGGAAGTGGGAGGGGGGGGGGGGGGAAGGGGGTGAAGGCAGCCGCCTTTCTTACCTTGCTCACGACGTTTTGGACGAGGCCGGCTCTGATGCGGTAGTGCCACTCGTGGCAGTCACACTCGCTGGCGTTGACCCCCGGGGGGGTGGGCAGCCCGGGCGGCGGGGGGAAGATGCTGCCATTGCCGCTGCGGTTGGCGTGGCCCGGCGCCAGATACCCGCTCCAGTTGCCCTGCCCGTCCGCCTCCCGGCACCAGAAGTCGGGCTGGTCCAGGAGGAAGGAGTCCGAGAACTTGCTGAAGCCGATGAAGAGGGCCGGCACCCAGGTGAGCAGCACCAGGGTCCGCTGGTACCCGCCGCCCAGCCCCCCGAGGAACGGCAGCACCGAGCCATCGTAGTCGAGGAGCAGCGGGCTGCAGGCGGCGGCGGGCGGCGGCGGCGGCACCGGCACCGCCTGGATCTCGGCCCCGGCCGCGTTAGCGGGGGGCGGCCCCGGAGGGGCGGCGGCGGTAGCGCCCACCCCCCCCGCGACCCCCGGCACCGAGCCGTTCTCCTCCGGTAGCGGCCGGCCCCCGCCGCCCGCTTCGCGGCGCCGGTCTATCGCCATCCAGCCGCCCGGGGGGGCTCACATAGGATGGGGGGGTTGGAGCAGCCCCGGCTCCCTCCGGAGTCCGTCCGTCCTTCCTTCCTTCCCTCTCTTCCACGCACACCTTGCAAAGTAATATATTGCACACACGCTCCCAGCCGGAGCCGGCGGGAGACGGATGGGGAGGGAAGGAAGGGGAGGAAGGAAGGGGGAAGAGGAGGAGGGGGAAGAAAAGGGGGAGGCACCGAGCGAGCCCCTCGCCCCGCTCCCTTCCTCACCCGCACCCTGCGACCACGAACCGCTGCAGCTGCCGGCGGTGCCCCCCCTCCCCTCGCCTGTGCGTCAAGCGGCACTCATCCCGGCGCTCCCTTCCCCCCGCCGAGAGGCACCGCCGAAAATAAAAGGAAGGATCCAGCCGGATCCGAGCATGCGATGGGCCAAAGGAGAGGAAAGGAGAAGGGCGGGGGGGGAGAGAGAAAAGAAGGGGAGGGAACGGGGGGGAATAAAAAAAAAATAAAAATCACCACCCCGCCAACCAAACCCTGCAACAACAAACCAAGCAAAACCGGTGCAGCAAGACTCTACGAACACGCCTCCTCTCCCGGTTTTGGTGGTGAGGAGGAGGAGGAGGAGGAGGAGGAGGAGGGAGGAGGGGGAAGGCAAAGGAAGGAGAAGAAAATAACAGCTCCCGGCGCGGCTTCCCCGCTTCTTACGCGGCTAAGGGTCCCCCCCCGGCCGCGGCAGCAGCGGCGGCGGCAGCCCCCAGCACCCCCCCGCCGGCCCCTGGCACCCCCCGGTCCCGCACATCTGGCTCTGCAGCAAGGGGCCCCGCCGGCCTCTCCGCAGCCTCGGGCTGCGGGGACCGCCGCCGCCGTGCGCCTCCCGCGGCAGCCCGCTCACCCAACCGAGCCCTGCCGTGGCCGCCGGCCGCACCTCCAGAGGCGGGAGCGACGCCGCCCGGCTCCTCGCCACCCCCCGCCTCCCGATAGCCCCCACCTGCCGGCCCGGCCCCGCCACCGCCCCCCCGGCTCCGCTCCCTCCGCTCCGCCCCCGCGGTACCGGGCGGCCGCACCTGCTCCCGCCGCACCGCCGGCCCGGCCCGGCTCGGCTCGGCTCGGCCCCCCCACAGGGACCCGCCGCCGCCGGAGGCGGGACGGCGCTGCGGGGCGGGGAGGCCGTGGGGCGGCCCGACGCGGGATCCGCACCGCCCCGCTGCGCCGGCGGGGCAGGTAAGGCGGCGGGCAGAGAGGGTGAGGGCCGGGGGAAAAGAGAAGGAAGAGGAGGAGGAGGATGGTGATGATGATGATGAGGAGGAGGAGGAGGAGGAGCTGCTCTGGCTCCGCAGCACCGTGTTATTTCCATATCAATTATTTACAGGGAATGCCTTTAATAATGCAGCGCGGCTGCAGCTGGCTGGGCGGGGGGAGCAGCAGCAGCGCAGCGGGGTAGCACCCGGGGGAGAGTGGGGGGATGAAGGCTCGGGAGGGGGGGGGGGGGCGGAGTTGGGGGGACTAGAACGGGGACAGACCCGGAGGGAAGAATCAAAAGTCAAAGGGGACGCTTCCAAGACCCGGAACAGTGTAAGACGTGTCTGCGTTGCTTTGGTCAGCCTGTCAAAGTTAAAAAAAAAAATAAATTACATTGACACCTGACATTAATTGTAAAATTAATTGTAAAATAGACAGTTCAAATTTCTGGAGGTTATTTTTATGTTAAGCTAAGTTGACAGGCAAGTGCCTCGGACTATTTTCATCGTGGAGCATAGCTCGTGCATTGCTGAACGGTGTGGTTATTTTTTCCTTTGGAAGAAAGGAAAGAGACAGCAGATCAATATACACTTGCACACACGAGCATGGCTAGTGAGCAGAAAATACTGGTGTGCCTCAGAAGAGGCACGTAAATGGAAGAGCAAGTCGTTGGTGGATTTTCATTTACTTGATCCTGTCTCTGCAAGCAAGTTACTGTATACACCATTAACTCCTTAGGTCTTCCTCCCTTTAGCCCCTTTTCTTGCACAGGACACCAAAACGGTTTCCCCATCTACTGGTGGTTCTGGATTCCTTTTGTAGGGCTTCCCTCAGCCCTGCTCTGAGGGATCCCCATAACCCTGCAGCCTCTCCAGGTGACACCTCATCCTCCTGTCTGACCGGACAATTCCGTGCTGAAACATGAACCTGGTGCTCCCTGTCCAGGGAAGTCTCCTCTTTCTCTTCCTGTCTTGTAGTGCCTTTTTGCATCCGATGGCTGTCATCATCTCTCTGTGCCATGTTTTCTTTATGACAACCAGCTGCAATTTACCCACGTCTCCTGCTGTCCCCTTGGCCACCGATTGCCCCCAGCTGTCCTCTGGTGTCCCCTCAGTTGCTGCCTAGAGTGGTGGCCCAGCCTCTGTCTGTGCACAAGATTAACCCCACCTGCAAAAACAACCCCTCTTGTTGCTTCCCAGGCATGTTCTCTGCTCTCCAAACAATTTCTCAGGGTTATTTTGAATTATTTCATCCTCCAACATACTTGCAGTTGCTCTCCAATTAATGCCATCTCTGAAGACCGATAATGAAACATCCCAGGACAGATCCCTTTGGAATTGCATCTGTAATTCACCCATTTGCCAGTAAATCACTGACAACTGCTGTTTCCACGGCTTTGTATCTGCTACCCAACTTTGTGACATAAACTGAATTCCCTCATTTATGAACGAGTGTGCAGAGCCTACCCAAGGCACAGATGATTGCAGCCCTTGCCCGTTTCATCCATAACAAGCTCTGTTCCACTATCACCAAAGGAAATTTGGCCAGCTTGTCCCAAGTTCTTGCTGACAAGCCCATATGGATAGTTGCTTACCTCATTGTTTCCTTTCATCTTTTTACAAATAATGTGTCTATTTATACCAGGTGCTTTCTGGGGAAAAAAAAGTCTGGCTGGCCTATCTATTTATTTATTTTCATGCCCTTTTTAAAGATAGGCAGAGGTCTTGCATTTTTCCATCAGCAGTGCCCTTGGCCATCTTCACGAAGCTCTCAGAGATAAACACTCGTGTTTCCAATGCTGTTTGAGCCACTTCCTTCAGTACCCTGCCATGAAGTCCAGCCAGCCTGTAGGTTTGAACACCTCTAAGTTATCTAAATACTCTTGCAACTGGTTCTGTCCCAGTCTGGGCTGAAACCTCATTCCATTATTATTAACATGTATTATGTCATTCGCCTGATCACAAGTGACCTCTTTTAGCCAAGGCTGGTGGAAAAAAAAAAAAAAAAAAGGCCTGAGGAGCCTTCTCAGCACCAGTCGATAGCTTTCCCCCTCTAATGAGTAATCCACTAGCTCTTAACTTCCTCTTACCACTGATATATTTACCAAACGATTTCTTGTTACTTGTGATGCTCTTGCAAGTTTTCATTTGTTGTATTGGCTTTTTTTTTGTCCACATTTGCTCTTGCTGAGGCCTGTACTTCTGCACTTATCCCATGGAAACTTGATCTCATTTCCCTGTGCTTCCTTTTCATGTCATGAGCTCATGTTTTAGCCCAATTGGTTGCTTCCTACCCTTCCTAGATTTCTTCTGCAATGAGATTGTTTGGGACAGGCCTTGTAGAAACTCCCAGCTACCAACCACTTGCTCTTCCCCCCCCCACAAAGGGGAAAAAGAGGCCTTGGCATGGCTTGGGAAGGGCAGGGAGAAATGGAGAGGGGAAGGGGACTTTGGGAATGGAGGTCTCATGTGGATGTTTTGAGGAAGGAGAAATCTGACTGAAGAAAGCAAAGCAAACTTGAAAGAGATGGGAGGGAAAAGAAGAGCCCTTAAAGAAGAAAGTAGGTGTACTGTGAATGGGGATATCTGTAGAAACAAAATGAAGTCATGCAGTACAATGAAAAGCCCACAACGAGACATGACAAATCTTACTAAAGCCGACCAAATGTTTTCATCCCAAACACCTCTTCTGGGCTGCTCCTACATGCTGAGATTTTGTTTGTAACTGAAAAAATTCAGAGGTAGCATGTTCCTGAAAGTTATGTATTTTTACACAGTAGAACTTCTTCTGCCCTTGAAATAGTGATCCTCAAGAGACCATACAAGAAAGCTAAGGACAAAAAAAAAAAAAAAAGAATGCATTTCTAGGAGTTAAGAAGTAAACTTTTGATGAAATAAGTACTATGAAGCAAAACTTCATGGAAAACATCTTTCAAATAACAGAAATGCCTTTACATATTCTTGTAAAAAATGAGGAAATTAGAAAGATTTGAAAGGAATATTCCAGCTGCGTGGTGGAGCCTACACATGAGTAAATGCTGAAGTTAAGATTACAGAGGCAAGTCTCTCTCTCCTGGGGAAAGCTTCACAAGATACTATGCTTCATGATCAAGCATGCTGTCTCCAACACTACCTTTTTGACCTCCAAGAGAAGACTCCAAAGAGGCCTTTGGAGTGCTTCTTTGCTAGAAGACAAAAAAAATACCATTTAACAGATAAGTTGCATTCAAGACCAGAATGAATCAATAAGCCTTTTGGCTTATTTTTTCCACATTCACTGAGGAATATATTAAGGAAACTGCATACCACTATAACTTGTGTCCTCAACAGTTTGGGGAGGAGGAGCAGAAAGGATGGCTTTGTTCTCCTCTGACAGGAGCAGTTTGATCCCTGTCGTAATGCAAAGTGAAGCACCTCAGGGATGGGCCAACAAGGCAGCAATGGAAGGTGGGGAACTTTGCCCCTCTGCAGAGCAAGCTCCCTGTTGCAGAATGAGCATCCTGTCTGTCAGCAACCCGCCACAGCTTAGAGGATATGAAGCCGGGATGCAGAGAAATATCACCACGTTTACAGAGAAGAGTTAAAAAAATATATATTAAAAAAAAAAATCAAGCTTCTTTAGCCTCAGTGTTAACATTTCCAGATTCTTGGAAGGCCAGCCAAAGTACTTTGAAGAACTCCTGGCATAAATTCCTGGTTTATGTGGAATTTGCAACAACCTCGTTCCACGAAACAACATCCATAGCTCAATTTTATTGTTTTATGTGATGTATGCTTGGTTGCCTTTTTTTTGTCTAAAAGAATCCTGTTCTGTAGACATGAGATCATGACAGTGCAATAAACCAAAGCTACTTGGTACAAAGATTGATTAATTAAAAACACCTATTGGGATGCAGACTATTTATATACTGGAAAAAAGCACAATGGCTTTCTAGGATCACACAATAATTGAAGTTGGAAGGAATCAGGAGGTCTCTAGTCCTACCTCCTCTCAAAGTAGGATCAGCTATGGGGTCAGATCAGGATGTGCAGGGCTTTATCCAGATGCTCTATGGGATTTTTCATTTCAGATGATCCAGGTGAGTACTGTGAAAGCTAAATGTGGGGCAAGATAAACAGAAAGAAAGAGGAATGAGCTGAAAACAGTAAAAGGGTTTAAACCACTTGGAGAATAGGCAGAAAAGCCTGTGCTTATTTCAACGTGTTCTCCTCTGATCCTGATTGAACCAAAGACACCTGACTTTCACCATTCTTACGATGTCAGCAAACATTAGTAAAACTCACTGGCAAAACGTTCTGCCCTTCCCTGATGCTGATTCAAACAGAAGATGACAACCTATTACTTGTGTCATTTACTCTGCTGGCAGAGGTCTGTAGCCCGTGCAGGGAAGGATGCAGCAGGGGAAGGGCTCCCATCCCCCATCTGCTAGGGATATCACCATGATGGGGAATGTAGGTGGCTTCATTTATTATCCTAAAACCAGAGAAAATTACTTGTACACTAGTTATTGGAAAAGATCATAGATGTTGCAAAGTCAAGCAATCTGAGGTTGGTAAAGGATTTCTTGGGCAATGTTACATTGCGCCCCAAATCTTGTGCACATACGTTCTGATGCAACCTTTAATTAACAGCGTACTATGATGCAACCTATGATTACGTGATTATGTACAAATTTTCTTGCAGATCTCCTGTCTTATTCAGGGAAAAAAGAAATAAAATCTTAAAAAAAAAAAAAAAGACCACTTAAGAAGCCCTGACTCTCAGCAGGATTTAGGCACTTAAAATACCTTTGAGAATCTGGGTCTTAATGAGGAGCAATTCAATATTTTGTTGTCTCCTTGTTCAGTATGAAACTCCATGACTTATTTAATGCACTATCTTCAAACCCTGCTCTCAAGACTTAATGACTAGTGTACTCATGGGATTTTTTTATAGTTCTCCCCTATGAAGTATCCAAGTGTTCCACAAATATTAATGCATTTATTTTCACAGTGTCCCCACATGGGGAAGGGTCTTACTTTCTTTTCACATTGAGAAACTCAGAAGCAGATAGGTTAAAGTGAAAACCATGAAGATTTGGGTACTTGCAGCTCCCAGAATTTTAGCATTCTTGAGCCTGGTGCAGCATTTTGTATTTTCAAAGTGCTACTCCTGTTGGCAACTGTGAATGTGCAGTGCTTTTGTAAATCAGATTTCAGAGTCTCAAGACATACACTCATAAAATTAGACAAATGCAACTGGAATAATATCATATGATGCTTTGAGGAAGAGGCAGAAGCCTGACATCACTCCTGGGCAAAATGATGGAGCAGCTTATGCAGCATCAGATTAATAAAGAATTAAAACTAGGTAAGATAATTAGAGCCAGTTAACCTGGATTTAAGGAAAATAAAATTTGTCACACTTTTTTTTTTTTTAATGAGGTTATTAATTTAGTTAAGACAATGGTACTGATGTTGATTGTTAGTGACTACAGTTAAGAAAGATAAATCCAAGCTAGTTCTACTCAAGCTTGGTTCAGGTTGTGAACAAATGTTATCTTCTGGACATAGATGTGCCACCAGAATAAATTACCTCTGGAGTAAAGAAATTTAATCTGGAGAAGCAGTGTCATCCCTTAACTCTTCTTTCAGTCTCCCGCTTCATTTGTGATTCACCTACCCCTACAATTAACGAGGCAGTACAATATAGGCAACAGCCTTCTTCACAGTAAGGTGACCCACATGGGGAGCAGGTCTATCCTGTTCACTGAATAAAGCAAGCACTCTGTGGAAAAAAACAGCAGGTAGTCATGTAATTAAAGGCTTTTTTTCACTGTACATACACAGATATTATATACTTTATATATATATGTCTGTATGTATATATAACACATAGACATTATGTGAACACACAGAGAGGCTAAATTATATTTACAGAAGCTATTTTACCTTGCGTAATTTCTGACTTTCAAATGTTTAGTTTTGCATTCTTCATGGTGTTTTAATGTATGGCTTTTTCTCTGTGTGTATACATTAAAACAATGCAAAAAAATAATGAGTGCTTACACAAGACAAGTTCTACAGTGTGCATAATTTTTAGACACAGATTGTTTGAATGCCTTAATGGAATGTAGTGAAATCAAGTAGGAATTAAGTCAGTCCAGTGGATTTCTTATTATTATCTTATATTTAAACTTCAAATAGTAGAATTAAATTAATTAAATTAAAGGAAAAATTAAATTAAATTAAACAGGCATTAAGCTGGATTCCTGCTTCAAAAGACCAAGGTTTCTAACAGCATTCATCATGCATTCCCTTAGTCATAAGATGGTAGCCAAACATCTGATGTTGAAAAATCACGTGGTGCAAATCTGTGTATACACTTTCTGCATCCTCCTCTAAGGCTGCTGACAGATTCTTAACAGAAATACTGAGACCAGAATAGTAAACTTCATTCAGGAGCAAGAATCTATAATGGGAATCACAACCTGCTACATGCAGATGCTTATATGCAGATGTTACTTTTACTGTATAACTCAGTTTCTAAAGGGAAAGCAAAAAGCAAACAGCACCTGGCATATTCCTTAAGGATTATCAGAGGAAAGGAATCAGGACACCCTGAGGGAATTCAGTGACTCAAAGTGCAGTCCTCAGAGAGATAAATTACACCTTACATGCAGACTAACTGTGCAAGCATGTGTATATGCTACAGAAAGTAACCACACAAATATAAGGATGGCAACTCAAAGTCTAATTCATGGAATCATGGAATTGCCAGAGTTGGAAGGGACCTCTAGAGATCATCTAGTCCCAACTCCTCTGCTAAAGCAGGAAAGCTTAGAGCACATCACTAGGGACTGCATCCAGGCATGTCTTGAAGATCTCCAGAGAAGGGGACTCCACAACCTCCCTGGGCAACCTCTTCCAGGGCTCCGTCACTCTCACTGTAAAGAAGTTTTTCCTCATATTTGAATGGAACCTCCTATGTTCCAGCTTGAGCCTGTTACCCCTCGTCCTATTGCTGGCAACCACTGAAAAGAGTCTGGCTCCAACATCCTTCAACCCACCCTTTAGGTACTTATAAACATAAATAAGGTCTCCCCTCAGCCTTCGCTTGTCCAGGCTAAAGAGCCCCAGTTCCTTGAGCCTTTCCTCATAAGGGAG
>BJBW01004523.1:0-32160 GCA_004320125.1 Scolopax mira | reverse complement strand
GAGCATCTCCCTTATGAGGAAAGGCTTAGAGAGCTGGGACTCTTTAGCCTGGAGAAAAGAAGGCTGAGGGGAGATCTTATCAATGCCTTTAAGTATCGAAAGGGTGGTTTGAAGGATGATGGAGCTAGACTCTTTTCAGCGGTTGCCAATGAGAGGACAAGGGGCAACGGGCACAAGTTGGAACATAAGAGGTTCCACTCAAATATGAGAAAAAACTTCTTCACAGTGAGGGTGACAGAGCCCTGGAACAGGCTGCCCAGGGAGGTCGTGGAGTCCCCTTCTTTGGAGATTTTCAAGACCCGCCTGTATGCAGTCCTGAGTAACATGCTCTAGCTATGGGCAATCCTGCTTCAGCGGGGGAGTTGGACTAGATGATCTCTATGGTCCCTTCCAACTCTAAAAAATTCAGTGAAAAAAGATTCAGTGAAATTCAGTGAAAGTTCAGTGAAAATATTTTAATGCATCTAACTTCAGACTATGCAAGATATAGATGTATAATGGTGCAGTGCAAGAAGTCTGTCTATGCTCTATATAAGTTTTTCTACGGACTATGATTTTGACTAGGATTTGCAAAAAAAAAAATCATACAGTAATTCAGACTGGACAGGAACTAACATCTGCGTCAGTAATCCTCCCTCCTACCCCCTTCCCTGTTTCAAAGCAAACTAACTTGTAATCTTTACTATTAATCTTGCAGTCTCTCTACACGCCTAAGCTACTTGGACTTTTTCTTCAGCTGAAATAAACCATTTACAAAGAAACCTTTGAGATCAGGAGGTTTATGCAGAAGAAATATAGGCTAAATATCACTGATGGCAAATTAAGTGCTATAATTCTAGATGTTTAATCTTTAAAAAGATACGGGTTTCCTTGATAATGACATCTCTGGTGGCTTGGTGGAAGACCATCTGATAAAATACATAGATGATTTGGCAGACAAACTCATCATCTTCCTGTTGAGCTGCAAGATAAAAAAGAAAAGAAACAACCCAAAACTTCAGATCTCACACTAGAAGCTCTTGATGTTTAGAGAAAGCCCAGCTCCTTCATGTTAGCTTGACAGTTCATTGGTATGTGAGAGATTTCAGCTCCTGACAACACAAAACTGAGTTTTTGCTTCCCTGCTCCAGTCAAGCAGAAAGACCACAGATTGCAGCACGAGTTGTGGAGGTGTGGGAAAAATCAAATCTATTAGACCAATAGTCAGTATCTCTCTATCAATAATGGAGTAATTGCTCCTCCTTTCTTATACAGAACACCTGCCCTTGCCTTGCAAGGGAAAACGAATGCTGCAATTACAGCACAGCTACATCAACTAAACTTCTCTGAAAAACAAGACCTAAAAAAATCAAACATGGAAATATACCATTTAGAAGCTCAATGAGTGCAGGGATGATTCCAGATTTAGCCAGCAGAGCAGCGCAAGAGTCATCCATAGAAACTGTTCCAATCATTATCACCACTTCTAAAACGAGGTCATCTTCTGCAGAACCTGGTAAATCAGAAGGCAGAAAGTATTACCTCTCAGAAATTCTTAATCTTGTTGCAGTTGTATATTTATCTGTAGATATCATTCTGTTCTTCAGTGTTATGTTTCCCTAAGCAATCACAAATTATAAGAGTAATCAGACTCTATCCTGAAAGAGCATTCTAAGGATTCTTTGACTGACTCTGAAAGACTAAACAAATTTGTACAGACCTGGTTTTAGTTTATCCTTGAGGTATGGAACCAGATTGTATTCTTTCAGCACAAGTTCCCAGTCCAGATCTGGTAATGTCAAATTTGCAAGTGTTCCCAGGCATTCAATCACAAATTCCTCCTCTTCATCATTTGTTATTTGAGCTGCTAAATCACCAACATAATCCTAAAGAAAAAACAACAAACATTACAAGTGAATAATGTGGGGTTCTGAAGAACCCGCAACTTGGTAAAATCAAAACTAGCTCTCAAAAGAACACTAAGGAGACTTTTCTCCTGAACTGAGGACTAATAAGGCAGTTTCAATTTCAGATGAAGACTAATCCAAGAAAATATTTCAGTATTCTTCCTCTCCAAACTTTCGCTTGTAGAGATCATTTGGTTCAGATATTCCAAAAGTAGCTACTACACAATCTGAGAAAGCTGTTAGAGAATAAGGGAAAAGATAGTAAATTGCTATCACTGCATTGCTGACAGTAATGGAATCCTAAAGATTTTAAGAAATAACTACAACGTTTTCTGGGGACATGAACAGGGGAATCATGGATTCTACTTACAAATTCTATGCTGCTTTAAGACAATTTGATATTCAATCCTCATTTTAACAGTACATTTAAAGTTTCCACAACTGGGATGCTGCGTTTCGCCATTCTTTTGAAAGGGCAGCTTTACACGGTTAACTGAATATTAAGTATTTGAAATCTTAAAATATCCACTTATACAAAACACTTGGCACAGTGAAAAAAAACCAAGCCTAACCACTTTATTTTGCCCTCTAGCTCTAAAGGCAGAGATTTAGGATAACAGTTAATTATTATGATGTGCAACCCAGCAGCTGGGTTGCTTTTCTTATCGTTGTTTGCTTGTTTTAGTGTGTTTGTTTTGGAACAGGGACTTACTGGACACAGGGTACAATCTGTTTTCCCTGCAAGTGAGGAATCCAAACTCTGATCTACCAACTGAGATGGCCTTGTAAAACAAAATATAAGTCAGCCCATGACAGCCAAGAAAATTTTAACTGGACACCCAGTGAAGAAAAAAACACAGCAGCTCTCCAAAGCCAGTCTTTTACAGTAGGAAGAATCAGAGATCACATTAGTACTTACAATAAACAGGCTTTTAGTTGGCCCATCATGTTGTGAAATATTCCTGATCATCTTCATTAACAATGGGTCCTTAAATTTCAAAGCTCGCTTCATTAGCATTTTCAAACCATTTCCTGAAAGGAAACAAACACTTATGAAATTCTCCAAATAAATAATAAAAAGAAAAAAAAAAGAGGAAAGTACTGGCCTAACAAAAAAACCACCACCATGCACACACAAAAAAAACAGCTTTAAGTTTTAAATGTCTCAAAGGAAAAACTGAAAAATCTAGACAAGGAACTATTTCTTCTTCCAAGTTTAAAGTTGAAAAGCAAAGACCTGCTGTATAAATTCTGTAGCTTCTCTAAAACAACTACTATGACCATATATACTGGTGGGACACTTAAGTCAAATAAAGAAATGCTTCAGGTGTGCTTAGTCATTTATTCAGACCAAAAGAGGTTCTAGATCCAAATCATTATCCTATCATCAAGTGCAGTTAGCGGAGATGCAGCACAGCTATTAGTACTAGTGCAGAGACTTCTTACTCCATGGAATAAATACATCCTTATGGTTTTAAAAGAGTATTTACCAGTCATGTGGAATATTATGTGGGAACACACATAAGAGATGCACGCAAATCTGAATTACTCGATCACTCAGGGCAAGTCCCACTATTATCATTACATTTCAAAATGATCACCGTGCCTATCTAATATACACTATTAGCTTGAATTTCAAATGTACCTTTAATATAAAATTGGATCTCCCAACTGCCCCTTCTACATAGCTACAGATGGAATTTTAAAGTGGAATTGCTGGCCATAGAATCCATTGATTTCAACTGTCCCTTTTAAAGTCTAGTAATTTATTGCAAGAGTTCACAGTGAAAATTTTGAGCACAAGTGAGAATTAGAGCTATGGAATAATAACATTCCACTTAAAACTGCTGGTATGAAAATAATCAAGCATTAAAAGCAATCTAGTGAGCTAGTGAATGAAACGCAGAACCTCTCTACACCACATAACAAAATACTAGAACCCAAAAGATGCTAAATTAAAAAAAAAAAGAATGTCAACATGCAACTAAATTACATCACTGTGCTATTAATTTGGTACTGGCAGGTGAAACACTGATGAACTCAGAATGGATTTTAGGCATTAGGAAGAACAAAATCTTTATCTCTCCATACAACCATAGTTTCTCACAGTAATGTCATCAGTGTGTTTTACAGAACTACATGCACATGAGAGAAGTGGGCTTGTGTGGCTACTCAATGTCATTCCCACAACCAAGACCAATTTTGCTTGCAATCATTAGCCAAACAGGTACATTTTGTTTCTTAAAAATACATATATACATTTATAAATAACTCAAATATATGATTTTTATATGCAAGTATATATAAAGTGTTGTCATCTCCAAGAAAACAGTAAAATCTCAGTATGTTTACCTTCACATATAAGTTGTACATTTCTTTTGTTAGCAGCGAGGTTAATACAGAAAGAAATAAGTTCCAGGTCAACTCGCTCATCAGGACATTCAAAAAGCATCTTCATTAACTGCCAGGAAACACAAGCCCAGTTAAGTCATTAATCTTTCCAACGCATTAGAAAAGCAATGTTATGACATCAACTACAGTACCTTTTTTAAAAAAATAAATTAATATTCAGCATTTCTACAGGAACAGTAAAGCTATAAAGGTCGAGGGTACAAGAGGTATAGTTCTATTAGTTGGGGATAACAATGCTTATAAAGTGTCAAAAATAGTAGTCACTCATCACCTGAAATTCAGTTGGGTTAGTTACGTTTTATTGCTAGGTTTTTTAAAGTTGTTAATGGGTAACTTTGGTTTGGTCTGAAAGTTTCAGTAGACTTTATATAGAAAAAAAACCCAACAACCCACAACTTAGTTCCACAGAAAGACAGATTAATACCTAGTTGTTTAATAAAACTATGTCTCTAAACAGATACTTAATTACAGATTATTCTAGCAGTATTTTGTTTTGAGAGTACTCCTCAACACGTAAATTAGTTGTATCTGCAGCAACGTGCTTCACCTTTGCAGTTTCCATTGCTAGATCTGAACACTGACACATACCAAAGACTTTTCAGTCGTAGTCCTATTCTTTTGGTAATGGGACAGAATAACCCGAGTTAATCCAAGTAGGCAATTGCCTATAACCCTGTTCCAACTGTACAGTAAGTGTCAGTGAATTCCCAGGTGATTTCTTAGGCAAATGATCTATGGATTGCCATAATTTTATACACTTGGCACCTATATTGTCCATTACATCACAGGCTAGCTTAGTTTTGTTCAATATGAACATTTTTTGAAATGGCATATTGAATAATCAAACATGACTCAAATACATCCATTTTTTCCCCTGTTTCCAACTATGGCAGACAAGATGCATTGAGGGAGGCTTCATCATTGAGGGCCTGCAGGACATTGCCCTATTTGCTCCTAAAACCCGCTCAGTTCATAAGACATGTCAAGATTATAATGCAAAGCACTGTGATGACAAGACAGATTAATGGAAGCAGAAACAACTGAACCTAGAGATAAGCGGGACAAAGTACAAAAAATGTAGCTCAGTTTGTATCAAAAGAGGGTGCAGGGAAAAGCAGCAACTAATCATTAAGTGTTTGTGTGTTTACCCCCTGGTGGAAAGACAGTTCATAATACATTAAAAAGCAGAGAAAGAGGGTGAACAACCCACTTAGAGAAAAAAGGATTGCAGAAATTTCACACCAAAGTATTTTACTACAGCAATTCTGTATGTTTATCTATTATCAGACAGTAGGCTGTCATTCCAAATGGACCCAAATAAAATAAACCAGAATAAATTATGTTACAGCATAAATTGTTAATCTTTTTGTCTGGGACTTTCATGTTCTGATTTTAAAGCTATCATTGATTTCTTCCTCCCTTTCTTAAAAAGGTAGAATCAGATTTCCCTAGGTTGCTTTAAGAACTTATAAAAATCCCTAGGTTATTAAACCTGTAGGCCTGACAGTCACGTAAGAGTGAATTAACCAGAGAAGAAAGTTACTTAACAAGTGGAACATGAGCACTCAAAAATCATCTCCTGCAATTCTTCTGTTACAAAATCTTTAAAAACAGATTTTTAAAACCTTTCAAGCAATTTGAAGGGAAACATTCTCATTACTTACACAATACAAAATCTGTGGAAATTAGATGTTTAACAAGATGGGATTTCACTGTTAATTATTAAACTACTTCTCTATAAAAAGAAAAAAATATATCCAGTTTCAATTAAAGCTGTTCAAATTTTAAAATAATAGTTTTGTACAAGCTCCATGTTTCCCATTATGTCTTCATTTAATTTGATTGCTTCTTGTGCCACTTCAAAAGGAAGAGTAATTGCTGCCAAATAGGAAATATTAAAATTAAATTTGTTCTGCTTTTACTATGTCCATTGTCATCTTTTACTGATTTAACAGGAAGGCAGTAAAAAGACTGCAGCATGTGCAATGAAGAGGCAGTAGTGTTCAATCAGACAAGTCCCATATTGAGTATCAGATACCACAGACCAGGACTAAAATCACTGTGTCTAGACTCTCTGGCACCTGCCTTCACTTATTTACCAGTGACCAGAGGCCAACCCCCACAGCTCTCTGTTCACATACACCTCTGTCCAACCCCCTCCCCAAGCCCAGCTCAAACATCTTTGAATGATTATGCCAGAACTGCGTGCCTCAGGAATCTCTCCTGACTGGCTACTCCCTAACTCTGCTGTTTGAAGTGATGCTCTGGTTTCTGAACTTCAGCAGATAATGGCGGACAGGAGCAAAGGGTGCTGTCAAGAGAGGACGTTTACCAGCATTAAGCTGAAAAGAAGCTTATAGATCAAAGAGAGGCCAAACAGGACAACTGTGGTGGAAAACATGTGGGAAGCTGCGGAGAACCTTGCACACTGTTCTGCGGTAAAATATTAAATATCACCATGACATCACTGCCTAACCATGCCCTTTGATTGGCCAGGTTATTACCAATAAAGGCTTTTATAAGCATCTGGATGGCATTTGCACCTATTTAAACAAAACACGCATTGCTGAAGTCTAAACAGGAATGAACTGTTAATACTCACTTTTAACTGTTACTAGAATAGCACCCACTAACTCCTGCAATCCACAAGGATGTTTACCTAGGACAGCACGCGCAAGCCCTTGTCAAGCACTTTGCCTGTTCAAAATGACAACAGGGAATGGATTTTCCAATCACTTGCTCCAACAGCCAAACATTCATTATTGAGTATTTGCCAGTTTACATGTACACCTTTCCTCAAAAGGACAAAAAAAGGCCACAGAAGGGCACATACTACTACTGAAAAGAGAATTTTGCTTTCCAGGGTAGGATATGATGGCAGGTAATCCTTTTAAAACAGTCGTTTTCTTCTCCTTATGCCTTATCCACTTTCCCATGTTTTCTGCTATTTCTGTCGATCTTAATAAATGTCAAAATTTTGACTATTCATTAATAAAATGTAAGCACCAGTTGTCCAGCTTGGCCCTTTTGAACAATTGGCAGATGTGATCAGTGAATAGTTACACTGACCACTATAAAGAATTAATAGCTACAGGTTTCCTTTGAATTTTGTAGTTTCAGCCGAAGTCTAATGAAGGCAAAAGACTTGTTTCCTGCTCTCATAGTCTTTGGATACAGGTCTGTAAGCACTGTTTGAGTATCACTGTCTATAAGAACAACAATATTTACCAAAACTCATGGTATGGTATCACTGAAGTTTCTACAGCTATTTACATTTGGCATTGGGGGTCTAAGAGCCATGGTAAGACTTCATGAAAGCACAACATAAATGAGCCCTGAAACACAGTGCATGAATTCTGGTTTGTCAACTCGGAACAGAGCAGGTCCCTTATATCTGCAAATATCTTAACATATAGTTGCTTCTTGTGGCAAAAAGGGCAGTCAGCAGGATGTTTACAAAACCATCTTGTAACATATACTAGTTATTCCTACCAGTTCTCCCCTCTCTATTTTCCAAAATCTTTCTGCATTTGGGAAAACATCACAATTTTTGTCATGAGGTAGTGACCAGAAACATTCTGAAAACTTTCCATGGTAACTTCCCATTTCTGGATGTATTTTATGTTAAAAACATGTTTGGCAGGAAAGAACACATCGTGGTACAATTCTGAAAAAGCTACCAGAGAGCTTTTGCACTTACACAACACAGGCTTTCTCAACTCTAACCTCCTTGGGACTGAGAAAAAAGATCAATAAAATAGGTAATTGATAATAAAAAAATCCCAAACAACAAAACACACAAAAACCATACACACAAAACCCAAAAGCCCATGATATTGTGTCTGTGCTTGCATCAAAGACTATGAGTGGAGACAAAATGTTATGCAGCAAACTGTAGTCTGAAAGATCAGTTCAGAGCCTTCCACAGACTTTAAGCCTCCCTTGTTGTATATGCCTGCAGTTGGAAAAGGAATTGTCATGTAGCAACATAACGCTGCTTGGCTGGTTTCCAGTTCATATCCTGTAATACTGGAGACGTTGAAATTTTGATACCCAACGGGATCAGTAACGAATGCCTTCAAAAACTGTAAAGGAAATACCTTCCGCAAGGGTCCCTAAGGACCCGCTGTGCACAAGCTTTAATCTCTTTCAAGTGTTCCCGATCTTCTGTAGAAATTCATCAGGTCACCTGTATTTTTACCAATTATTGATGCAGCTTCGGCATTAGTAGCACTGACAGAGAATATGTCACCCCTCCTTTTTCTGGGCACTATTAAAGAACATCAAGAACCAGACTGCCCAAAGAATAGGTGATTCACAATGGACTGCGCAGCATTGTGGTTGTGATTGTTCCCACTTTCACCTGTGGGTGTCAGTGCAAGCTCTGCTATGAGTGAGGAAAAAGCCATGCAATGGTACAGAAACCTCTCAACAACCTCATCATATATAAAAGCACATACCTGTGGGATACAGTCTGTGTATGCAAACATCGATTTAAAGCGATCATCCATGCTTATGTGATAGAGAATACACATTGCAACTTGTTTGTAGTTTTCATTTGCTAGAAGTAGAAAAAAAGTCCATATTAATATACACCAAGTATCTCAAGTGTTAAAGGGGAAAACAAAAGGCATGAAAATCCTAGCTAATATAGGGAAAATTTAAATGAGAAATGAAACATCAGTGAAAGTGTCTTGCCTGGCATATCCAAATGAACAAGGTGCAAAAGGCCTGCTAACTATTCTCACTCTTCCCAGCACCTCAAAACACTTCCTTAACCCCACTTTGCAAGGAATGTATTTTGGAAAGGATTATTTCATGACAGGCCATCCAGAGAAAGCCTTCATCAGTTTCCAGTTAACATCAATTTAGCTGTGGATATTCCCGTTGAAATAACAAGCTTGTCTCAAAGTGATAATGATAAACAATGCACCAAGGCCAGAGAGAAAAATAAGAACTACCACTAAACTGTTGTAGAAAGAATCCATTGCCTTTCAAGTAAGTCACTTACTGATTGTTTTATGATTTGAAATGGTAATATTATACTGCAGGTGCCTTTTGTGTTTCATACAGCCCAAAAACAATGTTACTATAATTTTCACATTAATACTTACCAAGAAGAAAGATTCTCAAGAAAATTTGGGTCAGTTGATGTGAGTAGGCTGTAAAATATTTAACTGAAAGGTTCTAGAAAACCAACTTAGACAAATATACAGATGTTTAGGAACAACACAGGTTAATTTGATCCTGACTCACTGGTAAAATCTGGAGTGAGCATTCTCTTGAGCTCTCCTCTAGCCCTGCACTAGTAGGATACTGGCTATATATGGGATAAAATATTCATCTGAACATGTAGGATATAATGAGGTCACCAACGCAGAATTTATTCGCAGTTCTTGTACAACTAATCAGAAATATCCTACCTCCCACTTCTATTTAAGCTAAGTTAGAACATATCTGTTTAACACTCTGGCAAAACATCAAAACCTAAAACAGCAATGAACAGAGTTACATTTTTCCTCTGTATACATCATTGGGGGCTGGAATTTCCTTTAAGCAGCATGGATATGATGCCTTTATTCTGAGAATGCACATTTATGCCTTTTATCAAAATTTAATTACCAAAAAAGACCCATGAAACCCTTCTGGCAGTTGCCATACAACAGTAAAAATATTCTTTTCCATTGCAAACCTAAAAATATATCTGACCTTTCCAATCCTTATGGATTCTTACCTGTTTGAAAAAAACACCACTTTATCTCAGCTTTCCACACAGAGACAGCTGGAGAAAGGATAATGCCCAAATTTGAAAGCTACTCCGGCTATTATTAAAATAAAAGCACAGACAGTACTACAGTTGCTAAAGCATACACACTCTGTTTAAAGACAAATGAAGCCTTTATCATCTTTTAGGCTTCTCTTGTGACTGGGCATCTTACCTACCTAGTGACTTTGCAAATTCAACAATTACATGAAAAAAACCTTCCTATATATACTGCTAAAGGCTTCTCCTAAGCAAATATAAAATTTTAAAGAGTAAATTACGCCTTCAAATTTCATTGGTCTAGGAGAAAAGCACTGTTTACACTGCTCTTAACACTTCTTTCCATGTCTCTATTTAAAACTCAAACATCAAGACTCAAATTTAGGACTCAAATTACAATTACACTTCACTGGATAATGCAGGAAACATTATGTGAAGTAAAAGGTAAGCCGGTATAAAAGCGAGTTGGCTCCCCAGAACAGCAAAAAGAAACTACCTTGAAGTTGGACCAGACCTTCAGTGGTACAAACTGGTAGTCAGTCAACAACAATGATGCTAGTTTATATTTGTTTAACCTCCTCCTTATTTTTGCAAGTTTCACTTGTGCTAAGAGAAGGCATCAAGTTAGATACAATCTTACATGTGTAACCGACAGAGTTTGCTGGTATTTGGAATCCTGGTTGCTTATTTTTAAATAACATAGTCTGCTATAGCAGCAAAGACCTTCTGTTTTTTGAGAAGAAACACTTTGCATAAATTTCTCTCCCCTTTTTTTAAAGGTCCAGGCTGTCACAATAATCTTTTCTGAGGCAGTGACAGCACTGCCTCAGTTTCCATACTACCAAAAAAAAAAAAAAATAAAAATCAAAAAGACCTAGATACTACCTGAAGCGTGAAGAATATCTAGAATTCAAATAAATTTATTTTATCTGGATGAACTCTTCAAGACCTGGGTTTCATTGACTGGCACACAATCATTCTCCCAAAGCATTTTCCATAAGGCAGATTTAATGACACACAAAAGGCAAAGACAACTATAGCTTCAAAAAGATTGTTGAATTTAAATTTCTTCTTTCTGTACAGTGCTGTACTGACCCATCTTCCCTGAATTCCCCTATCCTACTGTTAACACAGGGAACTAAGAAGAATTTGTAGTATTTAAGTCATAGGCACTTACTGCAGAGGCTCAGCAAGGAAGTATGTTTCAACTGTGAGTAAACAGGAAAAGAAAACCCTAAATTCTACTAACTTAGAGATGAAAATA
The DNA here is from genome assembly GCA_004320125.1 of Scolopax mira. Taxonomy (NCBI): domain Eukaryota; kingdom Metazoa; phylum Chordata; class Aves; order Charadriiformes; family Scolopacidae; genus Scolopax; species Scolopax mira. The sequence goes on along the minus strand of BJBW01004523.1, from coordinate 20,834 downwards.
AACTACAGAATTAAAGATCAAAGAAAACAGTGTGCAACTAAAACAGCTTTCAAGCATGCAACTATGTATGCATTTTAAGATTAATTTCAATTTAATTTCCCAGAAAGGAAAGAATTTCAGGCAGATCTCTGGAAGTTTCACTGTCCCATTTTCCCTACAGAAGCACTTTGGTGGAGAAAAAAGCATAACCTCCTGGCTTTTTTCATGCAAAACAGCAGCAATGCATGATCCAAAGAACAAAACACTTTAGGAAAATCAAGAGGAGGTGGTTGTTTCTAATCATAGCCAGCACAATTTAATACATTTGTTAATCTTGTGCTCAATTAGGAACCATACAGCCTGTTCCTAACTGGAAACTGTTCATAGTTTGTTAAAGATTAGGAAGAGATAAGATTCGACAGCTACAGTGCTTTAAACACTAAGCATCATCTTGGAGGTTGAAGATTCTACAAAAGAATAAGAAGTAACAGACTGTTTGAAAAATTCACCAAGCCAACTGCCATCCTTTGACATAGGCACTTCACTCCCCAAAAATATAAACTGGCAGCTTTTGACTATTACTTGAATATATCAGAACCAAGCTAACTTTATTATTTTATACTCATCTGAATGCTAATGAATAAACTTTAAGTTAACTATTGTTTAGAAACTTGGCTGTAAAAATTTCAAACCCTGCCCAATACCTGGCTGGAGAAAGCCTTCCAAAGTGTGAAAGCAATACCTTTTCTGCTATTTTTGACCACTACTGAAGGCCACACATGAACAAGCAGGCACTGCAAGAAAGACTTCCTTATGACTTGGTACAGTAGGCATCAATTATTCCCCTACCTAGAAAAAGCAAGAGAAAGAAAAGAAAAAAAAAAACAAAAACAAACAACAAACCAACCACCAGATTTCTGACAAAAGTGTTCATAAAAATCACCAAATTTTTGGTGGGGTGCCAGAAAATTGTGGCCTGCAAATGCTGGTAGTTCTGAGCATCAAGCTTTTTATGACTGAGGGTGGAATAGCCAAATAGCCTAAAGCAGTAAGGGCAGCCCTGGAAAATAATGGCCTAGTCATTATAATTTTTCTGGTATTTATGGCAATAAAACATGAATCACAATATACTCATTGGATATTAAATGTGGGGGTCATGAGTACTTTGATAGGATTTCCACAAGAATCTACCATTAATTAACCAAATAATTATTTGAAAGTGTTACCGAATTATCCTTAGTTTTTATACAGCCATTCCAGAGAAATTGGTCATTCACAGCTGAGTGCAGTTAATGCTTTAACAAACCGGTCATTAACTGCAGTTACTGATTTTGTGGGAATTATTGTGTTATAAAATACACTCAACAGTTTATAGAAACAATACTTAGATTTTTTTATTTTTTTTTTTTTGCATCTGTAGTTCAGCTGGAGCAGCTGGGATGGAAAAATATCGGGTCCCTCGGGCTGCTTTCACAACTAGTTTTCTGCAAATTAGAGAGGGAAATAAATACATGATGGGTTTGGAGTTCAAAATGGCTTCAGATTTTTAGCCTTTGAACATTAATAAAAAGCCATGTGCCCGTTATGTGAATCAACACCTGAATTTGATGTCTCGTACTTACTAAGGTTAAAGAATTAAATGGTACTAGTAGCAGAAGGTAAAGAAGAAAAACACAATTTATTGATCATGAGATCAGATCCTATATTTGGTTGAGTTTGTGAGCTTAAAATGAAAAAAATTCCTCCATTAGCTCCATGATAACAAAAGAAAAAACCTAAAGGTCTGAAACTGAAATGCCAATCTGAGTTGCAGCAGTATTCAGCTTTCAAATCCTAAAGGAAAAACGAGAATAAAAATTATGGACTAAATTATTCAAATGTAACACGATCAGGAATTCATGTAGCCATAATTTCTAATGCAACCATCAATATCTCCACATTAGATATGAAGTGCACCCTATCTAACTTATGTGCAAAACATTAACTGCACCAAATCAAAACCAGAACACAAACAAAAGTAAATACCTATTAAAATGGCAGAGTGAATCCTCAGTTCAATTTCAAATTCTGATACTCTCAAGTCAAACCTGCTGCAGAATTAGGCAAATAAGAAATCTAGATGGATAAGAATGTCACAAACTGACTATCAGATTTATACACCCTCTCCCACGGCTGTCAGAAAACATTGAAATCCAAAGCTTATGCACATTTATTATAATTAGCAGTAATCTTAGGTGAAAAGTGATAGAAAGGTATCTCTTCTTATTTCCATCCCGTATTATTCCTTGCAACCAGCTCTGAAACAGTTGGACTAAGTTACTTCATGTGTGGTTTAGACACATACTGGTTTGATTTACATACGTAAATATAAATCATATTGGACACAATTTATTTTATCAAGAACCTGAAAGAATTTTCAAATCTGCTCATACTCAAGGAGACGAAGCACTGTAAATAATACATTATGATATTAATTACATGCTAATAACCCCTCTTGTACCACCTTTACATGAAACTGGCTTCAAAGCCTAACTTAAAAACCTGATTTTGCCATAGTTGGGTTTTGTTTTATTCCCCCAAAGAACTAAGTACATGCCATATCCGAAATATGGCTACTTTTTTTTTTTCTAGGAAACAAAGAAATAATTATGATGATGAATCCTAAGCTAAAGGACTATTAAATAACTAATTTTGGTTATTTAATGTTTCACCTATAGACATAAATGAAGCTGCACATCTGGAGCCCCAGGCTCAACTTCTTTGCCTGGAACTCTATGAAAGAGACCAAAAAATATACAGTAAACACCTCACTGCAGTATTGCTACTCATAAAAGACAACAAAGTATAGCCACTGGGTAGACAACATACTGCTAAATTTAGTCCTTTTTGGAGGCTTGATCTTCAACAGGGAAAAAGAAAACCACCACAAACCATTTTTTTATTTAGGGTGTCTGACAATCCATCATATTTGAACCCATAAAAAGAAATTGCAAGCTGATTGGTTATAATACCACGCATACCACACAAGCCATAGACAAATCTATTAGAAATTCAGATTAGAGAGAAAACCGGAGGCAACAAGATTATCCCTGAAGAAAGAAGATAACACTACATGCTTTCTCCACAAAAGAAACATGTTTTGGGTCAGGCTATGACCAAGGAAGAAAGCAAGAGACAGAAAAAGAATTATCAACTATTAGTACAAGAAACTGGAAATTAGAAGAGGCGGTTCTTGGTTTGAATCAAACTAAAAAGTACTTACTTCCAGGTTAGATGGAAAAAATTACACACAAAGCAATACAATTAAATGGAAATTTCTAGGGCTAATAAATTTTGACATATCTGCACTATATTTTATTAATCTATATCAATTGCTCCAATTACAGTCACTAGAAAATATTCATACTTCTCTGCTCTAAAAACACCCTTCCAATCTTCTTGTTTGGAATTCAGGAAAAAGGAGGAGGTCTTCCATGCTCCTGTCTCTGCGGGCACACAGCCCCACAGCAGAGTGGCCTGGGTTCTAAATAGTTCTGAATGCAGCTGTATTTCAAAATTCTCCTGCTCAAAGGAGGTAAAAACCCAACACAGGATGCTACTTTTCACTTGAGAAAGGGATTATTCACCACATTGAAATGGAAACTGATTTTACCCATGTTTTGAAGGTGCTGAAGTACAAAGCTGAGGGTTAAATCTACTAAGCCAGAAAAGTGGAGTTAAATATTGGTTGAGCTTTTAAGTCTTCCAGACAACAAGAATTAAGCTCCATATTATTCAAGAGATACCATTCACATCCAAGCACCAGCATACTCTTCATGGCAAAGTCTTGGAAGAAAGTTAAGCAATTAAATTGTGTTATTCTTATTGTGAAAATATTACAGTTTTCTTATTTAAAAGGTCATTCACTGATGATCAACAAGTTTCTCACAGATCTGACAGCTTTTCCAAAATGACTAATACAATATTTCAGGCCCTGGCCTCACAGAGAAAGGAACAGAAATTGAATGTATAGAGATACACCAGCACTGTACTCACTACAGTGCAATATTTTTTGAAATTTTTTTTGTTATCATATCTATTCCTAGATCATCAGCTAAAAAGGTCTGAAGATAGTACTATCAACTAACAAAGGATTTCTCACCTTAGCAACTGCAGACTTTGGGAATCTGCAGTTCTGCAGTCTCCTGCACTGAAGGAGATCTGAGAAACTCTTAGATAAACAGCACAAACTTACAAGTTAGAATTTCCAAGAGGGAAAGTGGATTGTAACCTTACCCCTTTAGTCCGAACTTGTAAAAGCTTCAGGATCTATGGGACTACAGCATCTCCAATTTTTTTCCACATGACCTTTTGAGACCATCCCTCTGCCTACAGGCTTCACACGGGCTCTGGAAAAGGTGCTCCTCTTTTTTTCTACCTTGGGCCTCAAACAGGCTTTATGAAGATTTCACCATAGATTACGAAGACAAGTAGTAATGCCCCACTCCTCCTTTATGGAGATTTTCCAAGAAATTAGAGCTGGTTGTTTCTGTTCTGTCATGCTTTAGGCATCTAAGTTACACCCTGTAAAGCTTTCAGATGTCAACAGTTCACGTGGAAGACTAGATACACTCTTTAAGTACTAATTTGCTCTGGCAAATTAATATGTAAAGAAACAATTAAAAGAATTTAGTTAATTACAGTCACATAATATAAGTTCCACGGTAGAAGTACTGGTTCAGGGAACCCTTTTCATTTATCATTTTAATGGACTTCCTCAGCTCCCTCATGTTTAGATTGCTGCCGTCTTTCCACTGCTGTTTTTGTCACTGACATAAGTATTTCTATTTTCAGTCAACACTTGTGAAGTTAGTTTCTTGTGTTACACTGAAGTTATCCTCTTCATTAAAAAAACCTAGTTACACAGCTAAATACACACGTGCACTTGCAAGCAGCACACTTTTACTCACCTTAACAGTGTTCAGATTAGAAAGGATTCACCTGTAATAGCTACAAAATAGAAAAACACTGTTTCCAACTCTGACAGTGTTAAAGGAGTCAGAAAAATACTTGACAACATAATCACAGAACAGTTAGAGTTGGAAACGAACTTAAAGATCATCTGGTTGCAACTCCCCTGGCATGGGCAGGGACACTTCCCACTAGAGCAGGTTGCTCAAAGCCCCATCCAGCCTGGCCTTGAACACTTCCAGGGATGAAGAATCCACAGCTTCTCTGGGCAACCTGTTCCAGTGCTTCACAGGAAAGAATAAGTTCCTGATATTTAGTCTAAATCTTGCCTCTTTCAATTTAAAAACCATTACCTCTCGTCCCATCACTACACTCCCTGATAAAGAGTTTATCCCCATCCTTCCTGTAGGTCCCCTTTTGGTAATGGAAGGTCGCTATAAGGTCTCCCTGGAGCCTTCTCTTCTCCAGGCTTCAAAAACTTTTAAGATTATGTAAATACACTATGGTACAAAATTCAATTATTCTTTCCTGAAAATTCACTACAATTTACCAGTAGCATGAAGGAGGGGTTATGGTGAAGGCTCTTACCTTAAAGTTAGTTAGGACTCTATTTCTGCTTTAAACACATTAGCAATACTAATGACTCTCTACTCTGAGTTCCATGTTTCTCAACATCAGAGGTCAATTTTTCTTCAATAATACTAAAGTTTGCTGGCTAATCCATAGTTAAACTGGGTTGTAAGACACATTTTGCACCCAACACTCTCCTTAAGTCAGACAAGCCAGGCTAATTGGCACTTCCAATAAGGATTTAGAAGTTGAATTTTTAGAGATGGGGTGTTTTTGTGTTTTATTTGGTGGGGTTTTTTTGTTTGGTTGCTGTTGTGGGTTGGATTTTTTTAAGCCTTGGCCATACTCACCACAAATTATTAAAAAAACCCTACCGTTAAAACAAATCCCTTAATAATTATTGCTTTCCAACAGACTGATCCCTGTAGTTGAACTGTTACTTAATGTGCTTCAGCCAGCCTCTACTATAAAGGAATGGAGACACCCCAGGCAATAGTCACACAACAACTATTGGAACCAGCTGCTGCAGAGCCACCTTAGGAAAAAAAGTTTTCTCAATTTAATTGGGAAAACAGGAGGAAGCATAAATTTTACTGCCATTAATAACTTCAAGCAATCCTGATATGATTTCACTTCACTCTGATGGCTGGACATGTGCTTTTTGTTAGTGTCTTTGCCACATTTGACCTCTATTGTTTGCTCACTTGATCAGGTAAAAGAAAAAAGTATGTTTCTTTATTGGATAAATGAGGCCTATTAAAGTCAGAAAAACCACTGCAGTAGCCTATAAGCAGCTTCTTTTTTCAACATATGTGTGAAGCTCCATAATAAGTTCATTACAAAAAGGCCAAGTGAACTCATAAAGAGAACACAACTACTTCAAGCCTTCTTAAAAGAAACTTTCATAAAAGGAATAGAACATTAAAAACCCACAGCACTCTGTTAATTAGAGAGCAAAGTACTTCTTGGGTTTTTAAACAGCAGTCAACATATAATCCAGCTTTGCTGCACACCGTATCAAGACTTGATTGTTAAGAAATCCAACATAAAACTGTTTGGCAATTCTTTGATTGCTCTTTAAACCTAAGTTGTAAAGAATGGAAAAATATCAGAGGAGATTCAGCAGTTTCCAGAAAATATTTCTATCAATGAAGCTAGAGAAGACACTCTTCAGTGAGGATTAAGCCAGAGCAGAGGGTAACTTTGGCAGTCTGATTATCTCCAGCTTAAATAAAGAGCTAGTAATAGAAAATTTTGACATACTTTGGAGTTTGCAAACTATTGCACAGCTCCTAAGCTTCTACGTAAGATCAAGTGGCCACTATTTCTCAGTGTGCTGATACCGAGTCTTGGAACACTGAGAAACTAAAAGCATCAGACCAGGATACTCACATTAAGGCATATAGGATCAATACATACTATAACTGGCAAAACTATACTACCACTACTTGCACAGTATTTCAGAGCGTTGTATAACAAATGCTTATCTACTTGGCTGCATGCAAATCCACAAAGCCAATTTTCTTTCAATAACTAATCTGTACTGGAAAACATAACCCAAGATATTCATCACCACCTAAAATCTTTTTGAGATTGAACACTTTGGCACTATCTAACACTTTCACAGCCATATGCACAACCCTTCTGCACTCCATATCCCATTTGAGCCTGATTTGCAACTTGTACAGTTATGTGACCTGCCTACTTTTCAGCTCACCAATACCTGTGTTCAATCAGCTCTTGATTTTTAAAAGCGGATAGTAATTTTGAGCAGCCAAGGAGAGACACTTTAGTTGAATTCCAAGCATAATAGGTTTTCATTCTTTAAGCATGACTTCCATGGGGAAGTGAATGAAAAAATAATGGCATTTCAAGACACTGCATTCAGTACCCCTAAGAACTCTCCAGCAGCTCAAAGCGATGAAGGCACATGTGATAGAACAATCATTTGCTCTCTTCATGTAGATGGACCTACTCCTTTTACCTTTTGATCAGGCACACAGTTCCCACTGTAGGAGCTTTTGCACATTCCCTATTATTTTTACCCTTTTGAGAGGAATAACTAACTCCTGGGTAGACACAGAACCCTCAGTACTGCCTGCCACAGCCGCATCCTGCCAGAAGCTATTTTTGAACAGAGGTTTACCAAGAAGATTTTGCAGCCTGTCATAACACACACAGCAGCACTCAGCTGGTTCTGCTGTACAAACTGCCGGCTGTTCTCATGGAGAATGGAGAACTATTTGTCTTGCTTCACAAAGGATAAGAAACCACTCAGACGCAGCACAAAATAGCACCCTTATTAGAAGAATGTGAATCACAAACTGTGAATATATTTAAGAGAGCTGTACTAAAAATTTTCTATTTGGTTTTGCCAGTTAACTGAAAAACAAAGGGGATTTAGTCCAAACAAGAAGTGAGGTTTTTTTATTCTTCCCTTCAGACAATGTTTTCTTCTGTTCACTGCCAGGGCATTTACTTTAGAAACCAATCACCCATCCAGAGGAAGAATTATGAAAAAGGGTAACATCTTCCTTCTGTCCAACAGTGGAAGAGCATTCCCAGGGATAAAGGAAGGATGTAAATCTGTTTTCTTAAAAGTTCAGCTCTACATTTTCCCCCTTCAATGAGAATACTTTCCACAAGCGAACATGCTAACCGCCAAGCTCCACTGTATTTGGAGCAAGTCAGTCTTCTACTCCACCCGAGTTATGCCATGCAAAGCACAATGACAGCACTAGAAGAGTAAAGCAAATCTTCACAGAATAGAACCTCTATACCATGCTGCTTTCATCTCTCCAAGGTGATAATGAGAGGGCTTTGAATCTATGTTTTCCACATTTCAGGCAAATGTCTAGTTTAAATCACTTGTTGAATTCACAGGGATTCTCTCCTTAATCCACTGAAGCCATACTACCCATATAATAGCACATAAACCATTCACATAGAAAATGTAGGGAAAAAAAAGGAATATTTACAGACTGATCTAAGAATTAAATCAAAGCCACTAGTACAAAAAAAAATTTTCTGCAAGGCCTTGGTGACTCAACAATTACAAAGTTTTCTTAAAGAACTGAAGTCGCACAAATCAACAAAAAATATCTTTTCATACCTCTTCAAGCAGCTTGTGTATGGAAAAACCTGAATACAGCAGGCTGTATGTCATAGGCCTCCAAGCTCTGCTCCAGCTTCAGATCTCAAGTCTGAAGCCAAACTTCCCTCAACTACACCCAGTTCTTTGAGATTCAGAGCATAACAAAGATCAGCTGTAGTTGATTAACTTGGGTGCCTGGAGGGAGCAAGAGGAATCTTGTCATATACAATACTTCAGACTTGTGAAGAGAAGCCACGAAAACTAGCAAGTGGTGTTGACTGGCAAAGCTACATGGGGAAGCAGGCATTGGAACTATTAAAAAGAAAAGGCTTATTAAAATGGAAACCAAGACTAAGCAGAATTTCTAATATCCGTGCTTTCAACAGCAGACTCAACACTCTTGAGCGAGAGGAAAAGAAAGAAGATGGTCCTTTTTCAACGTATCTATGCCATACTTAGTCCACTCCTGACAGCTTATCTGAAGCCAGTTCATCCCATCTGCTTCCAGCTTCCACCTTCATTTAGAGCCTTCTGACTCCCAAGCCACTAAGCGTCCCTTAGGAAAGCAGCACATCTTTCAGAACAGCTGACTGCATCTACCTCAGTGTTCAACCCTAAACTGCTGCCTGAAAAATCCTGTCCTTTAATTCTTTGCAATCTCAACTCTCCCCTTAAACACCTACTACACTTAATTTATACTCATCTCAAGCTCAGTGCTAAAGATTCAAAGCCATGCACAAATGTTAAATTTCAGTAGGCTGAGTCAACAAACTTGACCTCTTGGCATTAGGAGCTGTATGGTAACTTGTCAACAGCTGTTGAAGTGTGTAGTTAGTCACTTTAAGGTGACCTGCAAATGTAAGCTGAAGGGTACTGACTTGAATAATGTGTGTTTAATACCCAAGTAACCTGTATAAAAGGAGCATTTGGCACATGATAATTTTATTATTAAGGTTGCAGGCCTCCCTAAGACAGGATGCACAAAGTGATGTATTTGAGAATTATTTGAACCACTGTATCCAGAAGAGTCTCACAAACCAGAAAGCTGGCTTAAGAAACAAGTAACAAACAATATTTTTACCTACATTTTCTAACCATGGCACTGTAAAATAAGTATCAAGCGATTCTACAGGGAGGAGCTAGGATAAACAGCACATGCCTCTTAAAAAAAAAAAAAAAGGGGTGGGGGAAGTGGAGGAGTTGAACACTTCCAAGTCAAGGAAAGAGGAACTGCTTGTGGAGGCAGACAGTGAAGCTTCTGGAATTACTAGTAGAACTTGCTGTAGATTACCCTAACAGCCACTTCAGGAACAGACTGCAATTTTAGCAGCCAGTTCTCTGAGCCACCCAGCTCAGGCCTACTTACATGTCCAAAAGAATGTAATTTACGAAGAAATTCTCCTCTCGTTAGAATCAGACACTAGAAAGCAGGTATTTAACTGATGAGTTTAGTCTTCTCCAACATTAAATTGGGAATTTCTGGGAGCAGGAACTTCTCAATGATTTGTGTCATACCACTGCTTGGGGTGTCAAGCACCCAGAAACCCTAGCCTTAGACCAGGCACTAGCTGCTATGCAAAGAAAATGAGAAGTTCCTGCTCCAAAACGCTTACAATCCAGACTACCTAACCACATCCTCACTAAAATGAGAAAAAAAATATATTTCCTGACCAGCTTCCAATTCCCAGTTTACTGCCAAATAACATTGTGTTGAGAAAAAAAAGTATAAAGAGGGATTCCAAAAGTCATTTTTCTTCTTCCTCCTAGCTCAGACCAACAGAGAGTATCAAGTGCAAACATGGTTGTGGGGCAGAAAGCATAAAAAGATCTGAGGCATTTCCGGATATACCAGATAGCTGTCATAATAATTATCAACAGGATTAAAGCTTCCAAAGCAATGTAAGTTTTCATGTTATTAACTTGAGCATTACACAGCAATAAGGCTGTGTTGAGACTGAATGCAAAACTGAGAAAGCAAACAATCCTGATACTATAAAAACCATGGGGAGAAAGCTCATAGATTCGTGTTGCATTCTACTTGTTCCAGTCACATCTGGATACACCAGCTGCACCTGGTTTAGTACATCCCAAACCCAATGTACCTCAGAAAGCTTTAACAATATCTTGCCCGAGCGTTTTGCCCATTTAGGACTCAATAGTACATCAACCCTCACTTAAAAATGAGCACTCAGCAATTCTTGATGGCCAAATACTGCTAAACATTCAATCTATCTACTAGAGCAGCCCCTAGATAGTATCAACAAAAGAAGACACAAGAAGCAATAAAAACTCCCTCCTGAGAACTCCAGTGTACAGTCATACAATTCTCTGCTTTTTCCAAACTCCTTATTGTCTCCTTTATTTTCACCTATGGACACCAAAAGCTTCCACTTCCATCTGAAGTACTCACATGATCTTAACACAAGTTACAGACTGTCAATCTTAAAATCTAAAAATCAGTACTGCCTACAATTGAACCTGACAAAACCAGGAAATTTCTGATCTCTTGATCTGCACCATTAAGGTAATAGGAGGCAGCAAATATACCAAGTTTAACTAAAAACCAAAATAATAATAAAAAAAAACGTAGTTGGTATCTCCATCAGCTAAGCTCCATGAAATTGCTGGCTATTTTTCCTAGGTGGTCCCCCAAAATTACAAGCATCACCAACATATCAGCTCATGTGGTTTTCAGGTAGCAGTCAAAGTTATTTTTAAAGACCAGAAGACTCATCGAACAGTTTAAGAGAATGCAGGGATAAATCTGCTGTATAAACTCCATTATTTTAAACCTGCATCTGAAAAGATGATTTCAGTAACAGAAGTTGGGAGTAGTGATTAAGTTTTTTGACAAAAATAAAAGTGACATACCAACTTTTAGGCATACTAGGCCATGATACAAAGAGCTTCACTATCCCTGCTGAATTGTTTGTGTTAAAACAAAAGAAAACATACCTAGAAGTGCAGTGAGTTTGGGAAGCAGACCAACTTGTACCATTTTATTTCTCAGGCCTGTGTCAAAGGAAAGATTTAGTAAGAGTCGAAGGGTGATATTCAGCAGGTCTTCGTGTTCACAAGGTACCATTTTCACAAGTTTTTCAACAATATCCATTTCAACCTGTATATCAAGAAAAAGAAAATCCATGATCCATCCAAACTTAGCTTTGTCTTCAATATAAAGGCCCTCTCAGTGTGTTACATATTCACATGCACATGTATGCAAATACATATCCAATTTGTACCCATAACCGAGACTGTCAATGCATTTTCATCTGAAGCAGCTTTGCTTATGTCTTTGTGGTTGAAGTCTTCTAGATTGGGTTACTATGTAATGTTGATTAGAAAAAGTTTTTGAACTGAACAGTTCAGATGTCTTGGAAATATTCCTCACAGCTTGAATACCGCAAGAATGTGGTCAAGACATCACTTGCAAGACTAGATTGGGGGATGGGGAACTTATTTAAACTTAAACACAAGCAACCATGGAGCAACTGACATTACAGTCAAAGAGACACCCAATGAAAAAAAAGCCAGAAAATTGGCATACAAAAAGAATTGGAGACCTGTCGTTACAAATTTCAAATGATCCCTAGACAGAACTTTGCGTGTGCACTCAGAGGAGGCATGCTGTCCTGTACATTAATTTAATAAAAGCATGAAAGTAATCTTGAAACATGTATCACTTTCAAATTAAGAAGTGGAATCCAGGAACTGAGAAGTGGTATCAGTTCCTGAGATCATATTCACTTTACCAGCCAGAAAAGACATCTGAGCATTGACTGGCAAGACTTCAAAAATTTTTTATTATCTTTTAAGCAACATTACTGTGCTTTTATTTGACATAATCTTTTAAATGCATTCAATTTTTGTTTCCTAGAACCTTTTTTGGCCAGAAAGAGGCATGTAAAATTACTTTGCATTCTTCAAACTTTTGCACATAGGCAACTAGCCTTCTAGTTATAAATACACACAGAAGTATTATGAAAAGAAACTACAGCTCTCCCCACATGGCATAGTGCACTAATCAAACAACTGACAGGACACCTTTGATTAAAAACAATCAGATAGCAAGAACTCCTACTTTACTGCTTTGAATTTAATATGACACTTGAACAGCAAAGGAAAGAATGTGCTATAAATATATGTGGATTATTCAGATTTACTTAGAATCAGGCATTGCACAACTAGTCTTGGTTCATTCTGCCTTTGACATTTTTGTGTTATTGCCCGATATAAACATTAGAATACCTTCTCCTTCATTGGTACCTTTCTTTAACAATACTATAGAGAAAAAATCATCTTTATTATCAGTAAGGAATGCTCAAACAGACAGCTGGTCTAAAGCAGACCAACCTTTTCAAAAGTCTTTTCGAAACTGTTGAAACACTCTGCAATAAAATAAATTCAACAATTTTGTTTCAGTTGTCTTTCCACTAAATCAAATAGAATGTGGAAAGTATGCCAGAAAATTAGCGGGCTGGAGAACTAATCCTTATTTTCCTAATAAAGTCTTTCAGGGCACTACAAAAGTATAAACTAAATCAATGACCAATCACCTGATAAACAGTCTACATTCCCCCAAAAATACAAGCTTTGATGTCTGACTTTTGTTAAGAAATAGGATACCTCTATATAAATAAGGGACGTAACTCTCGTATGCAGCATTCATTGTGTTTGCTTGTGAATGGCAGTCCCAGTAATAAATATGCAATTAATTTTCTATTACATTCAAACAGATCTTTTCATCTCACAATTCAAATGTAACATTAATCTCCAATTACCTCTCGGATAAGGAAATTTATCATCTTCATTTAACAAACTGGCATAAAGGCACAGAAGTAAAGAGATGTATCTACTAAAAGGCTCTGGGAAATTGATAGAGATACTTGCTAGAGATTCAAGTCACAAAAAACCCCCACAAACCAACCCTGTTACAATTTCAGAAGTTTGAGACTTCACCTAAAAAAGGTTTATGAAGATGAATATCACTGCCTCCAGTTCTTAGGAGCTACTGGCAGCATGATGGAACAGTTATGAGGTGCCTTTGAAGACCAAGCTGACCTAGGAAATAAGTAAACTAGTCTAGCAAACTGCAAAAGGATAACTACCTTGCTTTCCAAACCAATACATGGCAGAGACAATAATGCACTGTCAAAAGAGCCTTGTTTGGGGGAAGGGTCATGAGCATCTCCAGAAGTGGGGGGTAAGACTTTGAGGGACTTCAAATTCAGAATTTCATGTATCATATTTTGAGATAGCTTAAATTTTTTTTTCAGTACGTTATGGCTGGATGTGGTACTTCTTTTCTTTTACTCATTTTACTAGTAACAAAATAGGATAATCAGTGCTACAGATATTTAGGGTGGGAACAGAGAAGTCTCCATCTTCCCTCCAACCACACAAAATTTGCAAAGTCAACCTTTCCCATAATGCAGTCGAGTGCTATAATCCTTACCATATCATTTTTGTTCTCCATAAAAATGCTGAGTTTCTTCAAGAAAGATACAACGAGGATAAGCAGCTCAAAATTATCACGGTCAAGTGCCTTCACTAACATATGGACAATGTTCTTGTTTCTCATCTTCAGCTCAGTGCGAGTATCCTCAGCAAGATTCAGGAGCAGGTAAAGTGCAACTAACAAAGTCCAATATAAATTATACCAACAGATCAAAGACAATAGAACTAAACAAGCCTCTATATACACACAAAGCTTTCAGAAGCAGTCCATCCCTTTCCCAATGCATTTTGAAGGAAAATGACCATGAAAACTTTTTATTCCTGTTTAAAAAGTATTAAGCTTAATCCTAATGGTGGCTTTGAAAAAAAAAAAAAATTATGATCACTGGAAGCATTATTTTTTCCTTTCTGTTCCAATGGGAACCATTAAAAATCCTTTCCCAGGAAAGCTTTTTCACTTAGATCATTTCAATCTAACATTAAGTGTATTTTAGTATAAAAACTGAGAGAGTTGAAAGTTGAAAGCTATTCAACTCGAGTCAGATACAGGCTAAGGTAGCCTAACTTAAAAAAAAACAAACAAGAAACACAACAACCCCCAAACATCATAAGCAAGAAAATCTCAGTGGATCGCTTTTCTTAATTTTCCTCCAAGACTGACAGATGACTTAACAGCAGATTGTTTGACAGCATGCTAACAATTTTTAAGGTACTCATCTTCTCCCTACTCTTTGGCAATGCTCTTCCATATTCATCCACACATTCAATATGCTTAAGACATCCTGGTTATAAGTATCCAATAGAACCCTCTACTGATGTCCACCAACAAGGAAATAATTTACTATTTCAATTTAGTACCTCTGAGTAGCTGTTCCTGCTTGACAACCAGCCCTTGATATTTCTTATAAGTCTTCTCATAATCTTTTTTCAGTGTTTGGTTTTCAGGATCTTCATCAAGTAAATTGCAAAAGTTAAGGAGTTCAGATAAAAGTTATACGCCTAGATGACCGTTGGCCTCAAAGGTGTTCCTCAATCACTAGTAAAAAGCAAGAAATATATGGAGTAGCCAGTGGAAAGACACTGCCTCAGCAACAGCTTGCTGCATAGGTAACCTTCAGCATGATTTTTTTAAATTCTCCTAGTCTTGGATATATTACATCCTAATAGACAGCAAAAATTTTCCTAAGACTGCTAATAAAACTTTTTTTTCCTTGTATTGTTTTAGTAACTTAAGCTTAATCTCTTCAGCAGTCCAAATCTCTAATTCTCGGTCTTCTTCATATCTGCAATTATATTTAGCACTTTCTAGTAAATTCTACTGCTTATATGGAAGTTGCTGTGTGCTCATCTTGTATAACTCAACAACAGGTATCAAAACAAGTCAGAAGTCATCAAGATGCCCCAGCACATCAAAAGGATATCAGCTTTCTTCTTTTTAGCAAGTTCTTCCTGCCAAAGCTCATGTCTCTTCAGTTCATGGTCTATGATATTCATACACAGAGCTCCAATTTTGTAGTGTGTGATTATTCCATGAAATTGAGAAAAACTACATTGAAGAAAAAAACAACACCTTTGAGGAAAATAATAAATGCAAACAACCCCCGATCTCTTTTTACTTATATGGTAGTCATGTCCCAACACTGCACCACATGAAGTATTAAAAAAAAAAGGTATTTATTCTGTGCCCAATTATAACACTTCTCTATTGGAAAATTATTTCAAAACAAAAAAAATTCCTGAAAATATGAATACATTTTTCAAAATTGTAAAAGTACAGTGTGTTGTTCCAAGTCAAAATAAAAACATATTCCAGTTTTCATGTATTAAGGAAAATGTTGACTAATCAGCCTCGCTTTTCATATTCTAAGTCCTTCAAGGGACTCTACTCATGAGAAATACAAGAGAGGTCTAAAACCGAGTTGCAATGCAAATTCTGGTAGTTATTTCTACACAGGGTGTACTCAAACACTGGGCATATCTAAATAAGATCAAGCACTTACTTCAGTTTTTAATATTGTTTCTTTCCTGTAGGACTGCTGAGGGAAATAAAAGCTGGCAGTTCAGCCTACAAGCTATAGGTCAGAATCCTTACTAGTTTATTCCCAGCTCTACTACACACTAGCTTACTGTGGGGGTTCTTTCTGCGCCTCAACTTTGTCATTTATAACAAGTGTTTCCATCTCTGCATTTTTTTCCCTGTTTCAGTGAGGTTTTGTAATGCAGTGCAGAAAACAAATGAAAGCCACTAAGCATAGAGAAGTTCCTTATGTCCCTATAGACAGGGACTCTGCACTTACCTAGAAAAGCAGAAGAAAACATAAATTATATTGGTAGCAAGTTCCACGCTTTGTTTCCAGTCTTCCCTCAGCACTCTAGCCAATGCACCCAGAGCAGTTTCTGAAGTGAAACAAGATTTAGATAAGCATCAGCATTTCGCCTCCTTCCTCTTGTCTTGTGAGACTCAATTTGAATACACCTTATTCTATGTCTACTAGTTTTCTAATGGAAGCTTTTCAGAGGCATCTCTGAGGTAACACTGCTCACAAGTTCTGTTTGGAAGCAGTCACCCAATCACAAACCCTAAGGAGAGGCAACACACAAGGAAACTGCAACCAAACACTAAGGTAATCTTAAAACTACCACCAACTTTAAGATCTTCTGGCCTCTACCAGCAAGTTCCATATTGCACTGTGGTCCCTACACAGAACGTCACCATATTCACTTCCAAATCCCCTTAAAATTCTACCTTGACAACAATCATTTTTCATCCACCACTTTCTGTTTATTTCTCCCCCTGTAGCAACTATGTACTATTTAATAATTTGGTTTATATTTCTTCTTGTCATACGTCAGTTGCTTTTCCTCTCCAAATCACACATCTTTTCTATTCACTTTCCCCTACCTAGTCCCTCTTCATGTACACCATGATCAGAATGAGAAAAGTGGCAATTGGTAATTTCAAACACTAAAATATTTGCAACTACTCATGGGGACAAGCCATTACTTAATGGCTTCCCATTCCCCTTCCCATTCTGATTCTTGTAACAATCTTCCTTGCTGACATTGCAAGGATGCTGACATCTACAGGATGGGCAGAATACACATCAAAGTCATCAGTTACTTGAGGAATGTGAGAGTATAACACATTCAATTTATTAATACTCTTGGAAGCTGGACCCCTATACTCCTGCAAATCCCATTTTCAAAGCAAGTTTCCTGATCTTCAGGATACAACTCCGTATTCTCTCCAGCAGCAATGCCAACTGAAGTAAATTTAGCACTAGAACAACTACAATCATTAAAAAACCCAAACAAACAGCTGAAGCCTATCAAGGCCAGGAAGATTTCTGTGTTAGGTCCACCTAAGAACAGTTTAAGAAGCACCCATTTGTAGAGAGATACAACCAGGCTTTGACAGCCAACTTATTATGTATTGAGAAACAAAGCCTAGTAAACTAGAGAAAATCCCAAATTAAAGGTGAACTACTTTGAGAAGAAAGCACCACAAGTAAACAGCACAACATTAAGAGAAGTTACCCTTGGGTTTTAAAATTACCATTGATAAGCAGTTCTTCCAAATTATCAGGATTCCTAGCCAGCTGCAGGATGAGGGCAGAGCCACGCACCTTGTCAGGAATGTCCTCATACAGTAACTCAATGTACTCATCCATATCATTGATATTAGCAACTTCATCAATCTGAAAGCAGTCATAAGCAGGGGTTTCACAGAAAGAGATGTCATTTCAAGACCATCAATCAAAGCATGACTCAATTGCAAGACAAGAGAGCACACAGCTTTGATTAAAACCTTAGAAAAAAATAAAATAGAAGGAAAAAAAAATCAACACATTCAGGGCCACTGCAAATGAACACCAGGAAATCTGAGAAGATTTAATTACAAATAACAGAAGACGCTCAAACATGACTCCCTATGTCCTGTCCAATGTTCTAGACCTCACTTGCTGTCCTGCTGTGTACTACAGTTGGAGAGGGAAGTATGCAATCAAATATTTGACCCTTTATGGAGATTATTTTCATTCCATTGTGCAGTATTTCTAAACAAAGTTCTTTGTTTAAGAAACAAGAAGGAAAAAAACCCCATTCAGCACTTCCTCCTCCCCCTCCCCCCCTTATATAACTGCTTACTTAAGAAGCAAACAGGTTTTGCATTTCTCTTTTAACACCAATATTTACCTCCATTCCTTCAAATGGGGGTGGATCTTTTGGCTTACTAGATTTCTCTTTCTTTTCTATAAAGAAAAGACACGGCTGCAGTTAAGTTATGCAATTTCACAGACAAAAAAAAAATGTATCTAGTCTTCTCATAGGAAACATTCTGATTAAATCAAGGTCAAAGTCCTTTTGTGTCCAGAAGACCTGTTACATCAACACAGCTAAGGTATGTCAAGTTTCCAAAGCTGACCTTTAAGATCTAATCCAACCATCAACCTAACACTGTCAAAACCACCACTAAACCATGTCCCTAAATACCTAAATACCACGTCTACCCATCTTTTAAATACATCCAGGAATGGCGATTCCACCACTTCCCTGGGAAGCCTGTTCCAATGTTTGATAACCCTTTTGGTGAAGAAATTTTTCCTAATATCCAATCTAAAATTCCCCCGGCATAACTCGAGTCCATTTCCTTTTGTCCTATCACAGCCAGTAAAAAGCACGAATATTAAGTTTAACTAACTTAATCCAAACTTTGGTTGTTAAAAGATAATTCCCCCCAATCTTGCTCCAAGATTGTAATTTTGTCCAAGTGCGATTTAACTATACATCTTCCCCACTCCCATTATCTCCATAGAACTTGCACATCAAGCAAGTTAGGCCATCAACTAGATAAACCTCACATAGAAGTTGTTCAATGCTGAAGAACCCCGGTCCCAAGCTACTTTGCTCCTGCATTATTTACCTTTTCCCACTGAATTGTCTCTGCGATTCTGCAGATAGTACAACAGCTGTTCTACTTCTGCAAGTTTGGAGGGGTGAATGAGCTTGCATTCTTCAACCACCTTTCGAGCCAAGGAAGCAATGTCTGTATTTGCATTAAGACTCTTTAGTCGAATGCTGCAACACAGATAAGTCTCTTTTTAGTTTTAAAATTTTGGTATCTTCAGTCCTTTGATTTATGAATTAATTTAGTCATTAATTTCTTGAAGAAGAAATGATCCTGTACCGCCAATGCTTGTGCCATGTTATTCAAACGTAATGGCAAAGCAGTGGCTCTCTACGACTCCAAATCAGAAGTACCTCTCAAACAGATTTGACATCGTGTAACTGTTCATCAGTTGACAAGTAGCAACACAAAATGCAGCTGTATGAACAGATCCCTTATAATCATCTTACATACAGCAGCCAGTAATTTATTTTCAGTACACTTCAATAAAGAGCAGAGGACTGCAAAGGAGTACCACATACACAAAAAATCCA
Organism: Scolopax mira; assembly: GCA_004320125.1. NCBI lineage: Eukaryota > Metazoa > Chordata > Aves > Charadriiformes > Scolopacidae > Scolopax > Scolopax mira. The sequence goes on along the minus strand of BJBW01004523.1, from coordinate 1,345 downwards.
AAATGAGAAACAGTTATGGGTGTTTACTACATAGGAAGGCTCTTTCGCAGTGCCTGCAGACACAGCGTCAGGAGTCTCTCTTCTCAGGAATTTTTCTGTGCTTTGGCTGACCTGCAGCAAGGTCCACAATCAACGTGCGGATTGAGAGAATGAGAGAAACCTCTATGGGCATTAGCAATAGGATGGATCAAAAAGGAATTCCACCACACTGCAGATGCAAGTTATGCTGATTCATCTGAAAACAGATGAACATTTCTGATATTATTTCAAAAATAATTTAGTATAGATATAATACAAATTTAGTAAAGGTCCGAACTTGCAGCTTTTACAGAAACTCAAGTAATGATAGTTCTTTGGGCTTTTCCAATGGGGAATGTTTTAACGTGCTTAAAAGAAAAAAACCCAGGCAAAACTAAAATGCAGTTTTAGTACAGTTTGAAATCACTAACAGGGGTGACAGCTCAAAACAACAGTTGAGCCAACAGCTAGATCATAAGACTGTCAGAAGTTTTAACAGAATTACTCGCTCTAACATTAACCATCATGTGAGCAGGAACCAATCACTTTACCTGAAGTTCCCATCAGGTAAAAAGAGAATAAACACTTTTCTTTACAAAACACCTTAAAGTTAATGGATGAAAAGCAGTTTTAGATATTAACTTTCCTAGGCACATGTTGTTTCCTGGCTTCTAAACTCTCTACTAATCTAGCACTAACTTTTATAATAATTAGAACATATTAATTCTTAATGCTGTTGATGCTTGTATTTATGACTCTATGAAGAACAGACAAAGCTATAAGAACTTGCTATGATCTTACATTTTCTGACATTCCTTGCGCTCCCCCAGCATGGGGTCTCCCAACTCTCCCAGAATTGTTGCTTCCACTTCATAGTGAACAATGAGGGCTTTCTCAGATGGATGCACATCTATGTTGCCTCCTTTTACCTTCCTGCCATGAAGAAAAATAAAATTAATTACAGATCAAATTATAAGCTCAGAAAACATACCAGTACATAGATCAGTAACAATGACCTGTTTCCTGCTCTGTTACAGACCCTAAATCCAAGCACTGCCCTCCTTCTACACCATATTTCATTTCACACAAATGTACCAAAGCTTAGGGCAGTAGGAATATTCACAGAATCACAAAATCTTAGTGGTTGGAAGGGACCTTTGAGATCATAGAGTCCAACCATATAAAAAAAAAAAAAAAAAAACCCAAAAAACCAAAAACCACACCTTAAAAAAAACCCACCACCACCCCAAAAAACCCCAACAAACCCACACACAAAAATAAAAAGAAGCGCACCCACCAACTAAACCCCACACCCACACCCCACCAC
>BJBW01004522.1:0-37270 GCA_004320125.1 Scolopax mira | reverse complement strand
CCTGGAGACATTCAAGGTGAGGCTCAATGAGGCCTTGGGCAACCTGATCTAGTTGGGGGTGTCCCTGTGACTGCAGGGGGGTTGGACTAGATGACCTTTGGAAGTCCCTTCCGGCCCAGATGATTCTATGATTCTAAAACAACCCACCCTTTAGATACTTAAAAGTCTAAAGGTCTCCCTTCAGCCTTCTCTTCGCCAGGCTAAAGAGTCACAGCTCTCTTTGAAAGAGCTGATTCTTACTTTTGGTTGATTGTTGACCTTGGGCACGTCACCTCTGGTCCTCTCTTTTCTCCAGCTCCGCCTAATCCTTATCCCAGGCCCTACTCTCAGGGTGGACTTCAGGGTGGACTCTCAACCCAGGTTCTTGTTTTTCCTTTGGTCTGATGAGTCCTTTGGCTGTTTGGATTCCCCACTTAATTTTATCTGGATTGCAGCACCCAGCTCCTGGCTCCAGGCTATCTCTAACCATCTGTATGCATCCCATCTCAATTTCCTCAAACACTGATGTTTCATTAAAGGAATTATCTTACAAATTCCCATAGCTTGGTCTAGTCCAGAAACTCACTCCCTTGCATGGCCCATGAACTCTTTTGCTGCATTGCTCAGATTTGTACCGATTTGTGATGGGTCTGAGGCAGGACTTTGTGCTGGTCCATGCATTCCAGCCATGCCAAGGGGATGCCAGATAAAGATTAAGGTCAAAGCCCTGACACACGTATTAAAGTAAATTTAGAAATGTCACAGAAGGGCCTCTCAGGGGAACAGCACTCTCAGCTTCATCCATCCAGCCTCTTCCCCAGCAGAAGGGGATACTTATTTTGCAGGGTGCCGGGACCTCTTGGATTTGTGGCTAAATTTGTGTCCATGTGTCCACTGGGCAAATGCTGAGCAACCTGAAGAGCTGGAGTATCACAATATACACACAGGAAACAGTCAGGGGGAGGTTTCCCTAACTGCTAGAAAGTAGTGAGGTTAAATGGGTGGGTAAAAGGCAGATAATTAAAGGATGAGGTTGTGAAAGTGGTGGTCTACATTTTTTTCCTGTTTTTTGCAGTAATCTGAGAGCTGGGAAGGCAGTCATGCTGCAAGCTTTCAACACTGACTTCCAAGCATCCCCATGTCTCAACTGCTCGCCCCAGATTGCCTCCAAACACCAAGTAGGTCCTTGAGTCTCCTAAGAACCAATGGGATCTGTGGCACTTACCGTGACTGGGAAATAGTCCCTCATGTACCTCCAGATGGTGCTGTTCCGGAGGACGTGTATCTTCCTCCCACCTTTTCTGTGTTTTTCCCTGTCTATGAACCACCATGCAGCGTAGAGGGCACTGACCAGCCAAAAACGGGTGAAGAAGAGGGCGATGAAGGCAACTGTGCAGCACTGTGCTGAGAGAAAAGCCAGACAGTGAGTTGGCAGATGGGCTAGGTGAGTGTTGAGAGAAGATTGATTCACTTGAAGGGTCTCGGTCATTTTGGACCTGGGATGGAGCCTGAGCCTTCACTGGGCTTGTTGCTGAATTTTTTTATCAGTGTGAAGGCACCTTTGATGGAAAGAGGCAGTTTATTTCCTATATCTTCCTCAGGATTCTGGAGAGCAACCAAGGACCATTGCAGCAACCACCTATTTCTCCAAAGGCTACCATGTCCCCCTCTTCTCTCAGGACTGATGGATCCCACTACATCCAGAAGGTCCTTGTGGATCAGATCTCTATCCTTTTCTGGTCTGGCTTTTCTCTGGAGTCAGTCTGACCTCTGCAATGATAATGCCTGTGTTTTACACTAAAACTCCTGTTAATACCCTCTGATGACACCCGATATTTTGCAACAGGAGCAAAGCAGGGCACTATGCTCTATACAGTCCACTATAGTTTTGTCCTGAGCTATTGATTCCCAATTTTAATTGTGTTTTGGATTTTTAATTTTTTATCTTCCCATAGATAAGGTTTTACTCTTTATTGAGTTTTTTCTTATTGATTTTGGAAAATTTTCCTCCACTTCTTGGGTTCACTCTTAACTCTAATCCTGGCCTCCAGAGGACTGTCAGTCCTTTCAACTCAGTGTCATCACAGATTTTATAAGAATGCTCTATTTCATTCCCCCGAGACATTAATGACTTGGGACTTTCCCAAGCCATTAAAGAGTTTTCTAAGCTGCTTCCAGTTAGTGCTCAGCTTTGCCCTCTGCCTTCATGCCCTGTGTTTTGGCAGGGGAACAAGAGAAGAAAAGTCTGTGTGTAAACAAGCACCACTTGATACATCAAATCCCACCCAAGCCCAACACTGTCTGTCTGCCCAGAGACTGAGAAACGCTGATGGCCACCAAGCTGCCACCTGGTAAAGCAGATGTCCTAAAAAGAGCCTAGGAAAAGCTGTGTCCTCTCCATCTGTCCCTCTGAAAGCCTTGGTGTTGTCTGGAAAGAGGGAGACAGAGCTAAAAAAAGCCCATTCATCCAAGCCCTCTGCCTTCCCCAACTCAGGGGTTGCGTGGGCCATGTGTGGTTGGCTATATATATTTTGTTTTTCTCTGGGTCTTCATCACAGATCTGGCACCCAGGGCTGGAAGATGTGAGGATGGAGATGCCTGTTCAGCTTCACCTTGTAGGATAGATGCATCCATGCCTTCATCCTCTGAGGCCTTGATTTTCAAGTTTTGGGAGTCACCTGGCACCTGCCCTCTCCAGCTCATCTCAGCTAAGGCCTATTAGAGAAGAGATATAAGATGCTCTTACTTAAGACCTCCTTGTACCTCCTGTTTGCTTTTACTTAAGGAGGGCAGGAATTCTTGATCAGGAAGTAGAGCCATAGGATGAGGGAGACGGATTTGACAGAGAAAGAGGGGAGATTGAGATGAGATTTGAGGAAGAAAATCTTTGGTGTGAGGGTGGTGAGAGACTGGCCCAGGTTCCCCAGAGAAGCTGTGGCTGCCCCATTCCTGGAGGGGTTCAAGGCCAGGTTGGAGGGGGCTTGGAGCAACGTGGTCTGGTGGGAGGTGTCCCTGCCCAAGGCAGGGGGATGGAACTGGATGACTTTTAAGGTCCTTTCCAACAGAAATCATTCTATGATTCTAAGATAAACTTGTAGGTCTGGTTTGTAGTGTTTGGGATTTTTTGTGACAAGACACCCTGATCTTTGTGTGTGAAAATGAATCCCTGCCCCTTTTTAAAACACTGGCATGATGGTACTGATAATTCCTATGCGTGAAAAAAAAACAATAATCTATCAGTATCCTAAATCCCCTTAAAGCCAAAATGAGATCTTATGACCTCATATAAGTAGAGACACTGTGACAGGTGCCTGGGTAGGCAGGACTACGGTGCATGGGGAAACAGGTCTAACCTGCGTTGCATCCACCTGCTCAGAACAAACCACTGCTCGTACCTGACACCTCCTTCCAAGTGCCATAAAGACAGTCTTTATAACTCTTGAGGAAAACAGCATGAAACGGATCTCCAGGGTCCACATGAGACATAAACACTGCTTGAGGAACAATGCGGAGGTTGCAATCTTTTACTCGGAGCCAGGTCATTAGGTCTGCTGCAAAACCTTGCAAAGCCTAATTCCCTTTTTATCACACTGTGCAAAGCTCAAAGTACATTCTGCAAAATGAAGGAGTGGTTCTGATCCAAATCCATGCACTTATCATGCATGTGAGGCTTTATCTTGCAATTGTATAGTTATTAATTTCTCCCTCAACTCGAATTTGCAATTCAACTTCCTTTTTTTTTTTCAGGGTAGAATTTGAACACAGTGACCTCCACTCAATCTCAAGATTATTTTTTTTGGGTGCTTGTAAGATCTTACAGTGTCCTAGCCGTTGTGGGAAAGAAACATATTTGTGTCCTAGGATGGATCCTCAGTCCAAAAATTGTTGTGAATGGGACCAAAGAGATAGGAAAGTTCTAGAAAATGGACACTTAAATTCTACTGTTTGCATCTGGGAGGGGTCTGGAGCACAAGTTCTTGTGAGGAGTGGCTGAAAGAGCTAGGGGTGTTGAGTCTGGAGAAAAGGAGGCTGAGGGGAGACCTTCTCACTCTCTCCAACTGCCTGTAAAGAGGGTGTAGCCAGCGGGGGGCAGTCGTGTTTTAACCCCAGCCAGCAGCTGGGACATTCAGCGAGGTGGGAAGCGAGGTGGGAGTTGGTTTCTTGTCCAAGGAACAGGCAATGGGACAAGAGGAAGCAGCCTCAAGTTGCACCAGAGGATGGATATTAGGAGAAATGTCTTCACTGAAAGGGTTGTCAAGTCTTGGAAGTGCCTGCCCAGGCCAGTGGTGGAGTCACCATCCCTGGAGGGATTTAAAAGCCAGGCAGACGTAGTGCTGAGGGACATGGGTTAGTGGTGGGTTTGGCAGTGTTAGTTTGATGGACTCGATGATTTGAAAGGTCCTTTCCAACCTAGACCATTCTACGATTCTGGTTCTATCCAAACCAATCCCAGCCTTAGGCAGACACATGATTATTTATGGCCTGTATTTTGGCAGAGAGGGGGCCACTCTGCATTGCTGCCTAGTGTGCAAAGTTGGGGTCAGCAATCAAGGGAGATTTCTGTCCCCCTTCCAACTTTCTTGCAGATGTTTGTGTGTCATGTCCTCAAAGTCTTCAATGGAAACAGCAGAGGCAGTGCAATCCTGACAGTTAGGCACTGAGATTTTCTGGACTACCAGTCCAGAATATTTGATGAGATATTTGCCCCAGAGCTGCATTGCTGCTTCCTGAAAGCCACATCAGGTCCCCAGGCTGGGTCCACCACCAGCCCCACTTCCCAGGACTGGGTCCATCACCCCCTGCAACTGCCCAGGACTTCATAGCCTTCAGCCTGGCTCCAAGGTCTCTTCACCAGCACCAACCCAGTCTCTTTTAGGTGACACAGGTAACCCTTCACATTGTAGAGTCTTCTTGTTCTCCAAACCATTGGCAAATAACCCCCCCCACCCAATAAAGGGCCAAAACCTGCATCCATAAGGCCTGGAGGGAAGAACTGTGCACCAGGAGTCAAGATTTATTTCTATTTCTGCGAATCCTGTGTATTTCCTGAATCCACGCTGGAGGAGAACACATAGTCCCCTTCCTCTGCTGGTCATGTCCCACATGCAGAGCAGCGAAGACAACCTAAAGCCACCTCATCATCCCTTCTGCTTCTTTTCAGCAGTCCAGGGCAGATGGGATGGGTGCCAAACAGGAATATTTGCTTGTTTTGAGGCTGTTCCCCATAATCATTGCTTTCTTCCCTTGAGGGCAATCCCAAGAGGAAATGAGGAATGGTGAGGGTTTCTCACCTGTCCCTCCCCGACTGGGGACTGCTTCAGAGCTTCCCAAATGAGAGCCATATTTTCCTCAGCATCTGCTTTCCTAAAAACAACTCTCATTTTCTGGGCTACCCGCCAGGCAAACACTTTAAAGGATATCTTGAACATGGCATTAGGCTCTTGGCCAGAGAACCTCAGCAGATATCTCCCTCCAGGGGCCAAACGTCAGCCTAGATGCAACCTGCTATGCCTACAAAGCAACCCACAAAGGGCTGTTGGGTCTTGGAAACATCTCTGGAAGAGATGGTAGTCTGTGCCATGATGGGGATGGGGGGAAACCATCAGGTTCCCAGTTCATTAGAAACCCATCTTTGAACCCCATTGACTGCCTGGGCTCTGTAGAGCCAGACAAGCTCTCCAGCTTAAAAACATAAAATGGTTTGGGTTGGAAGGACTGTAAAAATCATCTAGTTCTAACACCCAGTTTGGTCGAGGTCTCTGTGGGAGCAGACTCTCTGGTGAGGATGGGAAATGCAGGCACACAAATGGCAATGAGATGTGATTGTAACATGGCTCTGCCTCACTGCCCTTATCCCTTAAGGGAAAGGAGGGAAGAACTGCCTTTAGTATTCAGCCATAACATCACTACAACATCTACAAGTCCAAAGAGGGACTAGGTCCCAAGAAGGTACTGCTGGGACCAATATTGCTGCTAGCTCAGCATTTGCTCATTCAGCCTGAAACAGGAAAAAGAGCAGCCTATGGAAAGACATTCTTGGCATTGCAGCATCCCCGGAGTCAGTCAGATTCATATCGGAGTTGTCAGGAGGGATTCCAAGATGTACATTGCTGAGGTCCCCAGTGCCAGACTAGTGTCCCTGGAAGTGCCAGCCTGCACTAATCTTAGAATCATAGAATGGTTAGAGTTGGAAGGAACCTTAAAGATCATCCAGTTCCAGTCCCCTGCCTTGGGCAGGGACACCTCCCACCAGACCAGGTTTTCTCAAAGCCCTGTCCAACATGGCCTTGAGCCCCTCCAGGGATAGGGCAGCCACAGCTTCTCTGGCCAACCTGGGCCAGGCTCTCACCACCCTCACACCAAAGAATTTTTTCATAATAATTCATCTAAATCTGCCCTCTTCCACTGTAAAACCCTTCCCCCTCCTCCTAGGGCTCTCCTCCCTCATCAAGAGTCCCTCCCCACCTTCCCAGAGCCCCTTGAGGGACTGGAAGGGGCTATAAGGTCTCCCCGGAGCCTTCTCTTCTCCAGGCTGAACTCCCCCAACTCTCTCAGCCTGTCCTCCCAGCAGAGGGGCTCCAGCCCTCCCAGCATCTCTGTGGCCTCCTCTCGCCTCGCTCCAACAGGTCCATGTCTCTCCTGTGCTGAGTCCCCAGTGCTGGAGGCAGCACTGGGTGAGGGGGGTGTCTCCCCAGAGCAGAGCAGAGGGGCAGAATCCCCCCCCTTGCTCCGTTGGCCAAGCTGCTGGAGATCGTATCCAGGATGCGGGGGGCTTTCTGGGATGACAGTCCATGTTGCCAGCTCATTTTGAGCTTCTCATGAACCAACACCCCCATGTCCTTCACCTCAGGGGATGCTCTCAATCCACCTGTACTCCTCAGCAGATACAAGCGTGGTCAGGCTGTCCCATGGTGTGGACTACGCTCTGCTGTCAAGGGGACCTGGCTCACGCTGGCACCGCGCGCCCTTTGAGCCAGCCCTGGTGGCTGAAAGGGTTCAAAGGCTGGGTGCCATGCGCCAGGTCTGAGACCTGCAGAAGCCTCCTGGGATCCTGCATGTGGAGGAGGCAACGGGGTCCCCCCTCCGTGCCCTGCATCCCATCCTGGCACCACGTGCTCTCCTTCCAGCAGCTGTGGGAAGCAAATGGCACCTTTTTGTCTCCCTTTGCCAGGAGCACCCTCAGGAAAGGCAGACAATGCCCTGCCCGTTGCCAGAGACGCTGGGGCAGATCTGCCACTCTCATCCAGCATTTCCCACCCACCCCCCTCCCACAGGGAATGAATGAGCCCCTCACCCCGCACTTGGCTTCTTGGGGGAGGCATGCCCACAACCATAGCAACGGCGGCGGCTGTTGGGATCTGGCATTGTGCAAAAGCCTGACCGTGTGTTTTCCTGAGCCTTTTTCTGGCAGCAGAAGGAAGATCCTGTCCTGTAGAGAAATCCTCCCCACGGAAGGGGCTGATCTCTCTGCCTGAGGGTCATAACTGAGTGTGGCACAGGGCATCTGGCAGATCATGGGATGAAACGAAGGGTATCCCTTAGCATCACACTGTCAAAGTCATTAAACTGGGAGCTTTTGGGGTGGAAAGCTGCGGGTGAAAAGAAAATCTGTACAATGAATCAAACCAGCAGGAATCGTTCCACAGGGGTAGGTTATCACCTTCCTAATGCCTTCTTATAGCATTTCTGGACTGCTTTCAGATTTATCACACACACACACACACACAAAAAAAAAAGGCCCAAAATCAAAGTGAAACTCTTCCAGGGAAAGAAAGTAATCTCTGTAAGGCCAGCCACGGAGAAAGTGTGGTTCTGAGCAAGCTGTATTTCCATGTAGTGACAGGATGACGGGTAATAGCTTCAAATTGCAAGAGGGTGGATCTATATTGGATATTAGGAAAAAGTTCTTTGCTGTGAGGGTGGTGAGAGCCTGGCACAGGTTGCCCAGAGAAGCTGTGGCTGCCCCATCCCTGGAGGTTTTCAAGACGAGATTGGAAGGGGCTTTGAGCAACCTGCTCTAGTGGGAGGTGTCCCTGCCCAGGCCAGGAGGTTGGAATCGAATGATCTTTAAGGTTCCTTCCAACTCAAACCATTATGTGATTCTGATTCCCTGCATGAGGCAGAGCCTACATTTTGAATAGCTCCAATGACACCCTCCAACTGCAGAGAATTCCTCCGTCCTTCCCATTTTCTGTCTTCCTCCTGGCTCCAGGAGTCATTGCCATCAATGAAAAGTCGAGTGCCAGCCTGAACCCAATACCAAGAAGGGACAAAGCTACAATGCAAGATGTTTTACTGGGAAATACCATTAAAGCCTCAGCTGCAACCATGCTGGGAATGGGGACGTGGTGTTTTATCCCTTGTTGATATTGCAGCCACATCTCTTCTCTCTCCCATCCCAGCCAGCCACTATGGAAGGAAATCCAGGTGCAGGGACAGAGAGCTCTGCAGCTACAAAACACCCTAAAATGTCCCAGTCCATCCAGTTGGGTCCAAGGCTGTGTGGCTTTTGACACATGTCTTCTCCCTTGCACTGTAAATACATGTCTTCTCCTGCAAGGTGGCCCCCAGTGCACAGGGGAAGGTTGATCACAGCTGGGATCTCTTCTGCACTAGAAGAACCCAAGGTTTATAACACAAGTATGGGATGACACCAAGTGCCCTGCATTTTCCCATGCCATAATTGTGCTCTGTGGCAGCTCACATGTCCATGCCACCAATACCACACTGGGACTCCCCTTCCATTTTGAGAGGGATGTCCTCTAGCTTGTCCCAGAGTGACCCAATGCGTAACACTGGTTACACCTCTCCAAAACAACTCCGCAGAGCCCATTTGCTGGCCCAGTGGGTGAACAGCATTGCCCAGTCATGTCCGTGTTGCTGATTCTCTTCTCTTCCAAAAAAGGGCAGCTTCACCCATCCTGGCTACCAGCAATGGTTCCTGGCCTCTGTCAGTGCCCAAATTGTGCCAGCGTGCTGTTTGGCAGAGTGTTACTTAGCATGGACCAAACCTATGCCAAGAAGCATGCAGAAAACTACACCATCTAGACCAGTATGGCCCAGTGCTCCAGACCATCAGATGCTGGTGCAGAGGTGGCCATTCAGACCCAGGTGTGTAGCAGAGTTTGGATGAAGGCATGTCGGAAACTTAATGGGGCTCTGAAGCCTATGCTTTCCTTGTAGGTATTGTTCTGGAGATGTTTGTGTGCCAGAACCCATATATATATATATATATATATATATGTATATATATATATATATATAAAAGTATGTATATAAATGTATAAATACATAGATATATAGTGGGAAGTGTCACTGCCCATGGCAGGGGGATTGGAACTAGATGATCTTTAAGATCCCTTCCAATGCTAACCATTCTATGAGTCTATATATACACAGAGATCTGCTGCCTCTGTGCTTGACTGGGACAAGTCAACAATTGTCCTGCCACAATAAAACAGAAGCTTTATGCAGATCCCATCTGAGATTTAAGAACTGGCGTGACAATGGGAAACTCTGGAATATCACATTCCAACTTGGCTCCTGGTAGGCTGTAAATCACCCCAGACAGTTCACACTGTCTGATAACCCAGCTCTGCACCTCCCATCTCTTTATGTCCCAGTGCATCCTATCCAAAACTCCATGTCTCATTTCCATCAGCACCTGATGCCCTCCACAGCGAATCTGTCTGGGTCTCAGTTTGCTAATGTGTCCCTTTCCCAACCTGCTTGTGTTTTCCTGGAAAAAAAAAAAATGCCCTTTTGGGTTGTGCAGGGGCATCTGTATGAAGTGAAGTGTTTGTTCCCAGGGTTGCAAAGCGGAGTACCCCATGCTCTTCCCATCCTACCACCCCTCAGGCATGGGAATGCCATTTCTCACAACTAATGCTGAGCAGGGCAGCACCTTAGACCAGGAAAATGCTAAACCTGAAGAGCAGAAGCTGAAACACCACACGGGTGTAGCGTTAAGACCTGTAGATGTTGCCAAGCACGGATGTGCAGACATGCACTTCCCTGCTGTCCCCGTGCTGAGATCGGGTGGCGAGAAGAAACCAAAAAAAGAAGAAAAAAAAAAAGGGAAAAAAATGCCTTAGTGAGAAAGAACCTCCCACACTGCTCTTCATACAGCAAGACGAAGAGAGATGTGCCAGTGCCACGTCTGCTGCGAATTACTTGTCCTCGCATGGCCCAGGATTTATGCAGGCTCCCAGAAGATGCCTTTAAGGCCACTTCCCTTCTATCCCAGACCATCAGTGCCAGACCTGCCTTGTGGCTGGGAAGAAGAGGGGTTGGGGCAAAAGCTGTCCTGCCTTCTCAGAAGAGAAAAAGGAGATGTCTCTTACCTAGAGCTAGGAAGCTGAAGACCCATTGAGCCACTGATGCCGTCTGAAGCCTTCTCTGCAGTGGGACAGAGAGCGGAGCAAACTCAACCTTCATCTTGGGCTCTGCACGCACGTCTGGAAAGGAGAAGGAAGTTCTGCAAGTGGCAAATGCAAAGTGCAAGGTCGCCCGTCGATATTTACCCAGTCTTACAGTGTAGGGGATTGTGCAATGTACAGTGGTGGCAGTGGCTGCCTGCAGCCACCCTCCCCATGTGGGGAGGAGAGGGAGGCTGCCAGGAGGTGTCACCAGCTTTATGCCAACATGACTCACCACGTGGCGAGACGGTGAGGATTTCATGCTTTTACCACCCAGATCTGGGAAGTAAACTCTCTTTGGGACTCAGCCCTGCCTTCCAGTGCCTCTTGCTTTCAAATTCCAGTGCCTCTTGCTTTCAGCATGCTGGACAGACCCTGTTCTTAGGGAAGCATGATGCCTTCCTGGGTCAGAGACATTGCTAGGAAACTCCCCAGCCTGATTCCCAGGGCCATGAGGATGATCAGAGGGATGGAGCACCTCCTCTATGAAGACAGGCTGTGAGAGTTGGGATTGTTCAGCCTGGAGAAGAGAAGACTCTGGGGAGATGTTATAACAGCCTTTCAATATTTGAAGGGAGCTACAGGAGAGCCAGAGAGGGGCTCTTTGTCAGGAAGTGCAGTGACAGGACAAGGGGCAACAGTTTTAAATTGGAAGAGGGGAGATTTAGATTAGGCACCAGAAAGAAATTCTTTCCTGTGAGGGTGGTGAGGCACAGGGACAGGTTGCCCAGAGAAGCTGTGGCTGCCCCATCTCTGGAGGGGCCCTCTGGAGGGCCAGGCTGGATGGGGCTTTGAGCAACCTGCTTTAGTGGGGAGGTGTCCCTGCCCATGGCAGGGGGGTTGGAACTAGATGATCTTTAAGGTCCCTTCCAGCTCAAACAATTCTATGATTCTATGATTTGGCCCTTGGACTACCACCCCCTATTGCTCTTTCACGTGGGTGGCAATCAGGTGGCAACACTTCTCCCAAAAGTAATCAAAAGAGACTTGAGGGCATTGGGAAGGTAAATAAATCTGGGGTGCAGGTAATCTTTCCTTCTGTTCTCCCTGTTGTAGGTGGGGATTCTGAAAGAAACAGATGTGTACAGTCTGTCAACACACGGCTCCGTGGCCGGTGTCACCACCACAGCTTTGGGTATTTCAACAGCAGGATGACCTAGATGGCACCAGGGTTTTCTGGCATCAGGTGGCGTTCATCTTTCTCAGAGGGGGAAGAGGGTGTTAGCTGACAAGCTAGCAGGGCTCATTGACTGGGCTTTAAACTGAGTTTGCTGGGGGAGGGGGATATTATCCAGCAATATTATCCATTAACCCTTGAAAAGCCAAGGGATGATGCCCCTAGATCTGTAGGAAGGCTCCCTAGTGAAGACCCTGAACCGGTTGCTCTGAGATGTTCTGGGACCACTGCAGAAGACTAAAAGTCTTATGGGGATGAGCAAGGGGCTCCTGAGGCAATAGGAGTTGGGGAGACACAGACATAACACCTCAAAGGAAGATCACCTGAAGAGCAGCATGAAGAAAATGCAGCCACTCCAGCCAGTGGGCACCCAGATGACGTGCCTTCACACAAATGCATGAAGCATGGGGAACAAACAAGAGAAGTTAGAGATGTACACACACCTTCAGGGCTACGATCTCGTTGGCATCACAGAGACATGGTGGGATGGCTTTTATGACTGGAGTGCTGGAATGGAAGGATACAGACTCTTCAGGAAGGACAGGCTGGGGAGACAAGAAGGGGGTGTTGCCCTCCATGTCAACAACCAAATGGTGCTCCACCTGGGGATGGATGAAGACCCAACGGACAGCTTATGGATCAGGATTAGAGGGAGCACAGAGGCAGGTGATGTTACAGTAGGGGTCTGCTACAGACTACCTGACCAGGGTGACAGGGAGGATGAGGCCCTATATAGACAGATAGGAGCAGCATCGCACTCACAGAGCCTGGTCTTCATGGGGGACTTCAACCACCCCGATATCTGTTGGAGGGACAACACAGCAGGGCACAAGGAATCCAGGAAGTTCTTGGAATGTGTCGATGACAACTTTCTTCTTCAGATGGTAGAAGAGCCAAAGAGGAAAGGACCTTATCTGGTCCATGCTGGACCTTATCTTTCCAACAAGGAGGGGGTGGTGGGGAATGTCAAACTCAAGTGTAGCCTTGGCTGCAGCGATCATGAAATGGTAGAATTCTAGATTCTTAGGACAGCGAGGAGGGTGTGCTGCAAGCTTGCTACCCTGGACTTCAGGAGAGCAGACTTTGGACTCTTGAAGGATCTGATTGGCAGGGTAGCATGGGAAAAAGTACTGAAGGGGAGAGGGGTCCAAGAAAGCTGGTTAGTATTCAAGGATCACCTCCTCCAAGCTCAGAGAGGTACATCCCCAAAAAGAAGATCTTTGAAGTCCTTTCAACTCTGACGATTCTATGATTGTAAATTTTGCAATATTTGGATGTTTGCAGAGAGGAGGAGGCATTTGTGAGTGTGAGACAGGTTTTATTTTCACATTCCCCTACATTGCCCTACAAACTAACTTGTATGTGGCAGGAAGGGACAAGCAGGACGGACAAGGACAGGCAGGTCACTTGTATTTGCAAGTGATATGGTGTGGCTGGGATTCAGTCACAGCCAAGGTGGTGGGCAAACGACACAAGGGTGTTTCACTGCTGAGCACAGGGGTATGTGGACAACCTCACGCCTCTGCCAGGAGATGAATGGATGGATGGATGGATGGATGGATGGATGGATGGATGGATGGAGAGACAGACGGAAGGACTGATGAGCAGAGGGGTACATGATCAACCTTATGCCTCTACCAGCACATGGATGGATCAGTGGATGGGTGGGTGGGTGAATGGATGGATGGATGCACAGACAGATGAAAGGATGGATGGACAGATGGATGAGCATAGGGGTCCACAGGCAATCTCACACCTCTGACAGTGGATGGATAGATGGATGGGTGAATTGCCATCCAGTGAGACCTGGACAGGCTGGAGAGATGAGTTGAGAGAAACCTAATGAAATTTAACAAGGGCAAGTGTAGGGTGCTGCACCTGGGGAGGAATAACTGGTGCACCAGTTCAGGTTGGGGGCTGACCTGCTGGAGAGCAGCCCTGAGGAAAAAGACCTGGGAGTTCTTATGGACAGCAGGATGCCCATGAGCCAGCAGTGTGCCCTTGTGGCCAGGAAGGCCAATGGCATCCTGGGGTGCATGAAGAAGAGTGTGGCCAGCAGGTGTATGGAGGTCATCCTGCCCCTCTGCTCTGCCCTGGGGAGGCCCCATCTGGAGCACTGGGACCAGTTCTGGGCTCCCCAATTCAAAAAGGACAGGGAACTGCTGGAGAGGGTACAACAAAGGGCCACAAAGATGATTAAGGGCCTGGAGCATCTCTCCTATGAGGAAAGGCTGAGGGACTTGGGTCTTTTTAGTCTGGAGAAGAGAAGACTGAGGGGGGATCTGATCAAAGCTTACAAATACTTAAAGGGACTGTGTCAGGAGGATGGGGCCAGTCTTTTCTCAGTGGTGCCCAGTGACAGAACAAGAGAAAATGGGCACAAACTTGAGTACAAGAAGTTCCACCTAAGCATAAACAGAAACATCCTGTGAGGATGGCAGAGCCCTGTAAGAGGCTGCCCAGAGAGGTGGTGGAACCTCCTTCTCTGGAGACATTTAAAACCCACCTGGACAAGTTCCTGTGCTGCATACTCTAGGTAGACCCACTCTGGTGGAGGGAGTTGGACTAGATGATCTCCAGAGGTCCCTTCCAACCCCATACCATTCTATGATGGATGAATGGATGAGCACAGGGATACATGAGCAATCTCATGCCTCTACCAGCGCATGGATGGATGGGTGGATGGAGCAGACAAGTGCCAGAGTACATCCTTGCACACACTGATGTGGGTACATGAGAGAAAGGAAAGAATACCTCCCTTTTGCATTGCTACCTCCAACGGTCTGAACCTCTGCCCAGTCGCATGCAGAAAGCTGCAATTTAATGGAGGGAAAAAAATTCCAAAATTTGGGGGGGAAAAAAAAATCCTCATGGGACCGACAAGCAGCTCAGGTAAACAAAGAAATCGTCTCATGAGAGGCCTGAGAAAAGCAAGGGTCTCCTTGTAACCAGGATACAGAACAACACCGCCGACAGACTGAATTAAACAATGAGCCGATGCCCTGCTGCAGCACTGTGCATACAAAGGCGTCGCTTGCTTGTCTGAGGGGCATTTCAAATCCCCCAGCCCACCACTGCCAGGAATTACAGAGCAAAAAATGAAAACAGCCCTCCCTTGGCAAAATGAAATCAGAGGTGTTAGCTGGGAAATAATCCCTCCTCTTTGTCAGGCCCTAGGAAGGTGCTGGGATACGAGGAATTTACGCCTGTTAGACTCCATTTTCCAGAGTCACTAGAAACAACAGAGCCCTGGTGAAACCCCAAGGGCTCTTTCCTAAAGACTCTGGTTGCTTTAATTGAGCTGAAACTGGCTTAGATTTCCCTTGCACCTCTCCCTGTCCTTTGTCTTCTGCTGCAAATGCCGGGACCTGCCTCTGCTTTGAGAAAGCAAAGGAGGCTTTTAACTCTTTCAGCTCTGTTGCCTGGAGACGAGATGTTTCCTGCTGAGAAACTACTAGCAATTTCCAAAATGCTGTGGGGAGACCTGCAGATCCAGGGATCCTGGTCTTCCTGAGCTATGCAACCCCTGGTACGATCAGGGAGGTGCATGGTGGGACCAAGGAAGGGAAAGTCCTTGGAGGGAAATCCGTGGTTCACATGTGACATTCTGGGGAAGTTTCCATCCTGCAGCCTCATGGGAGCCCAACCATACCAGAGATATCTGTTGGCTTTTGCTACTGCAAAGGGTCACACCTGAGCCCTGGGACACCTCTGTGTCTGTAGGGGATCACCATGCCTTGCAGTGTCCTTCCTCTAGAAAGGAGCCTTGCTGTAACCTCACATCACAGGACAGATCTACAAGGACAGATCCACAAGGACAGATCCTTGCAGTGTCACAATTCCCACCTTCCCTGCTCTGGGAAGCAATGGGGTGGGAAGGATTTCTACTAGGAAGTGTGAAGATACAGATTTATTCATAGGCTTTCTGACTTGCTAAAAGTCATTGAACCTCCCCCTGTCTGGACATGGGTGATGATTTATTTATTATTTAAGGGCAATGACAGCAGTGGAGAAAACTTCACTGGTCCTTAGATGAACCTCTCCATGGCAGGACCTACCTACTAAAAGGCCCATCTAATTTCTCCTGCAGCCACACGTTTTTCTGGAAGCTTTTACATCTTTCTTCTCTTGTTCTTTTTGCTGAGTTAGATTTCAATTGCAGGATGACTAGGGTGGATGCTCTCCCTGGGAGCACCAGAGAGACATCATCACCGAGCTGGGATTGCAGGCATGGCAGGGACCTCTGGGACTGCCTAGCACTGATCACTAGCAGTCCCTACAAGTCCCACCTTAGCATCTCTTGGGAAATTTTGCTGCTGTTTAATTTACCCTTATTGATAAATTTTCTACTCCATGGCATTTAAACCTTGTTTAAATCCATTTTATGTAAGTTTCTCCCCATTCCTCCTAATTTTCTAACATACTTGCACACATGTGGCCCATGATACAGCTCTGATTACATTCTCCTTGGCTTTTCCCTTCTCAGGTATTTATAGTCATTTATCCGACCTCTTATGGCTTGCATTTAGTCTGGGACCATTAAATTCCTTTAATCCCTCAATAGGTCGTCCTCTATAATCCCTTTATCAGCTGCCCTCATGACTCAGTTGATCAATGTCCATCTCCTAGTACGAGGAAGAACCCATAAAGCCCTGAGTCACCAAGGCATAGGCTTTGCAAGCCAGCACAGTGGGGCGTGCCCATGAGACTTCACGAGTAGAGGAGGCTGCACATGGAGACCTGGACACACTCCAGGATCAGTCACTTGGTGCCCCAGTGGATGCGCTAGAAGCTCTCTCTGGATCACTGCTCCTTTCTTCTTCTTATAGATAACTGTCTGGTTCTTTCCTTAAGCCTCTCAGTCATTCATATGAACTTCTAGAACTTCCCACCAACCTAATTTCTCCTCCAATGGGCAAAATTATCAGAAGGAGAGTGAAGGCATCTTTTAGTCATTGTCCACTAGTTTCTCTAAGCCCCATCCCTCCCTGGCCCATCACTCCACCAGCAGTAAATTTTTCAGGGAATTTTTTTTCACTGAATTTTTTAGAGTTGGAAAGAACCATAGAGATCATCTAGTCCAACTCCCCCGACGAAGCAGGATTGCCTAGAGCATGTTAGAGCATGTTACTCAGGACTGCATCCAGGAGGGTCTTGAATATCTCCAGAGAAGGGGACTCCACACCCTCCCTGGGCAGCCTCTTCCAGGGCTCTGGCACCCTCACCATGAAGAAGTTTTTTCTCATATTTGAGCGGAGCTTCCCGTATTCCAGCTTGTGCCCGTTGCCCCTCATCCTGTCACTGGCAACCACTGAAAAGAGTCCAGCTCCCTCCTCCTTCAATGCACCCTTTAGATACTTATAAGTATATATAAGGTCTCCCCTCAGCCTTCGCTTGTCCAGACTAAAGAGTCCCAGCTCTCTCAGCCTTTCTTCATAAGAGACACGCTCCAGTCCTTGAATCATCTTTGTTGCCCGTCACTGGACTCTCTCCAGTAGTTCCCTGTCCCTCTTGAACTGGGGAGCCCAGAACTGGATGCAGTATTCTAGTTGTGGTCTCACCAGTGCAGAGCAAAGGGGGTGGATGACCTCCATTGACCTACTGGCCACACTCTTCCCTCTGCAGCCCAGGATTCCGTTGGCCTTCTTGGCCACAAGAGCACACTGCTTGATCATTGTCATTTTCCTGTCTACCAGGAAGTGTATCCTTCCTGTGAGGTCCTCCTTGCTGGGGATCTTCCCACCATGCCAAACCTCTGCGATATCATTGCACCAAGCTCAATCTTTGTCCACCCCCAGCTCTGGGTAAGAGCATGGGTGCGAGAGAAGCCCACTTCTGCCTGCTACTATTTTTCTAATACAAATTCTTTCAAAACTCAGATTTTACTCCCTCTTATACCTGTTGCAAAAGCAATTCTTCTGAAATCTGTTTGTGTTATGCCAGTGGTTTTCGTTACAGAATTTCATGTCCTTTTAAGTATTTGAATTATCAGTCAAATTCTTCTTTTCATGCACTTGAATAATTCCCTTTATTCCTGATATGGATTTTCTTTGGCTTCGGTCCCATTCAGCCTTGAAGCACCCTCCCAACTTATATGAATCATAAACAGAGTTGACAAGGAAAACAAGAATACCCCAGGCAGCTCCTTGTTCCCAGCAGTTGTATGTGATTATAAAATGATTTAAGATGTGAGAAGACACTAAAAAATCCCCTGTGTTGCCATGTTCCCTTGCCCCTGGTGCTACATTCTGGGGACAGGAGCAGTTCAGACAAGCATTGTTGGTGCAGAGATGGTTTCTGTGTGGGTTCCTGGGACAACCCTGCCATGATAGGGACACAGAGGCAGCAGTGCCATTGAAGATAAATACAGGTAAATAGAGCTTTCCCACATCTAACTGGGGCAGTGTGAAGCTGAACACACTTCACCAGGGGGTCTCCAGGTCTGGTCCAGGTCTAGCTTTGGAACTGGAGTCTCACCTACCTTTAATCCATGAAGCTGACATCCAGGGTCCCACTATAAAGGAGAAGAAAGGCTTCTAAGGAAGTATGGGACTTATACCAGCCCAACCTTGTTATGATTTTTTCTCATTATCACTTCATTACAGTTCTTGTGGTTGATCTTCTGGGAACAATGGGATGAGCCCCCATCCTCATGAGGAGGTCAGTGATTAGCCAGAAGCCAAGTAATTTCCTTTGAGATGAATACCACACACAGGGCTTTTCTTTTTAAAATAAAACCACCTTCCCCTCCTATAATGTCTTGCTCTGAGCTTTGTCAAACTGTTCCTATAATGCCGTAACATTATTTCCTACAATATTTTCTACAATAAAAACATATTTCCTACAATAATTGGTGGATACATGTGTGCAGGATGGGAGGGAGAACATGTACAGACAGCATGTGACGAGATAGAATCATAGAATAGAATCATAGAATCATCTGGGCCGGAAGGGACCTTCAAAGGTCGTCTAGTCTGAGCCCCCTGTAGTCACAGGGACAGATGTCGGCTGGTGGTCTGAGAAAACAAGCTGATCCCTCTTCATCATCAGGTCCAGCAGAAAAATCCATAAATCTGGGTGAGCTCTTACAGCAGCAGCATCCACTCATATCATCCAGCTGGTGAACATGCTCTTCATGACATCATGAAATGCAGGAGAGACTATCAGACTTGTCCCAGGATGGTCTCCAGTAGGTTCAGTTCAACTGAAACGCATCCTGGCTTCATTTGAGGATGCCAGGAGAAGACTCACCAGGTTCCCTATTAATCAGCTCCCAAAATATCCCTGTTATCATTGCATGGAGGATGCTCAGAGCTATTCACTGCCTCTGGGCCAAGGCATCCCAGCATGGATGGGACCAGGAACTACCACTTGGGGTCTACCAAAAGTCAGTTCTGATTTAGGGTGCTGCAAAACATCAGGCTGCAAAACACTGGGCACCCATCATGGTGCCATACAAACTTTTGGGCAGGATCGAGCCACATATGAGCACAGTCCAATGCTGAGTGACACCTATGTCCTTGGCCATCCCTTAGACCAACAACCCACCATGTGGCGTCCCGCTCAGCCGTGGCCTTTTCCCAGAAGAGGCTGGAGATGGAGAAAGCTATTCCTGCTTTGTGCCACAGCAACTGTAATTTAAACACAGAGGCATTTTTATTTATTTAACTCCCATCCTCTCCGAGCGAGGTTTGCAGCCAGCAAATCAATTCGGCTGATTAGAGCTAATGGATTTTACTTGACGTAAGCTATTAAACTATTTCCATAGCTGATTCCTGAAAGTGAATGAGCAGCCATGCTTCAAGATTTATATATAACTATATATTTCACTGCAGCTTTTTTTTTTTTTTTTTTTTCATTCTGCAGCTTCTATACTCCGTCCAGGTCTGCCTGGTATCTGCAGAGCAGCAAAGAGTCTCCTGACGCTGCAAAACCCTCACAGAGCAGTTTTGTCCATGTCTCTTCTTAGGAAAAAAAAAATAATAATCAAAATATAAAAGATGGATAGTGCATGACGGAGCGTTTTCCTGTGAGAAGAACCCAGGCTCGTCGCAGATGAGGGAAGGTTCAGAATCACTTGGTGTAGAGGAAAATCCTTCTCCCCAAGTGGGCACGAGGTGCTGGGCAAACCCCAGCGTGAAGGCACTGGTGGGTGCTCCAAAGTGGGAGATGTTGCGATGGGTTCATATGGGCTTGCACCCACAAGGAATGCACTAATATATTACCTCCTCATTATACTAAGGGCAATTAATTAACCCAATAGCTCTTAGTGCAGCAAACCCCAAAATGGCAACACCCTTCAGAGTGTTTTCTGCAGGAACAGCCCAAACACACATGGGGCCTCTGTGGGCATCAGGTCTCAAACCAAGATGGGATGAGGGGTAATGGCTTCAAACTGTGAGAGGGGAGATTTAGATGAGATATGAGGAAGAAATAGTAGTCCTTAGGAATATGGTTTAGTGATTTTTGTCAGGGTCAGGTTGATGGTTGGACTAGATGATCTTTAAGGTCCCTTTCAACCTAGACAATTCTATGATTCTATGAAATTCTTTCCCATGAGGATGGTGAGAGCCTGGCCCAGGTTGCCCAGAGAAGCTGTGGCTGCCCCATCCCTGGAGGGGTTCAAGACCAGGTTGGAGGGGGCTTTGGGCCACCTGGTCTGGTGGGGGGTGTCCCTGCCCAGGGCAGGAGGTTGGAACTCAATGATCTTTAAAGTTCTTTCCAACCCAAAGCATTCTATGATTCTATGGGTCTTACACCCTCAAAAATCACTGTGTCAGCTTTGAGATAAATTACATTACAAACAGTATTTAAAAACAAGCACATCCTTGAGGTTCCACAGCCGAGAAGCTTGATCCTGGTGCAATCTTTTGGTTGCCCGTTTCCCTCGCAGACCTTGGGCCACCATTGTAGGGTGATGCTTCTCCAGTTTTCCTTGTTGCTGTATCCGTGTATCTATATTTATTGTTTTAATACCACAGTCCATCGGATCCAAAAGGCCGTGGGCATGGAAACACAGGGCTGGAGTCTGGCACCAGCAGCTTCAGGATGACTCTCCCACCTTTGCTGCATGACTTGGATGAGCTGATCTTCTGCGAAAGGGAAGTGTGGTGCAGCAGGAGCCATGTGCCATCGTAATATTCGCTTCAAAGGTAAAAATCAAGCTAAAAAATCATTAGCATTTCCATCTTGGGTGCTAAGGAGCACCCACCACACTTCCAAAAGCCACACACAGCACATTGATGCCCCAGGGCTCTGTCCTGACTTGGGAGATGCTCGGGAGGGTCCTAAACCTTTAATTATAACCACCCGTTTTAATTGTGCTGGATGGAAAAGCAGGGATGATATAATCCATGCGGAGAAAGCAACGCCTGTGTATAGACACCTCCAGTTGTGATTTTTTATTTATTTTTTTCTTTTCCAAAGGCAGGTCTTTCACTCAGCCATCCTTACCAGCGAGGACTTCGGTCCCATTTGTGAAATAGGTTTTTCACGATTTACCTACAGGCAAGAATGAAATTAAGCAAACCAAGGCAAAGACAATAATAATAATAAAAAAACAACCTAAAAAAACAAAAACACAACAAAAAACCCACAAAACCCCAACACCTCAGGGTCTGAGACTCAATAAGGGGATGCAAAGCGTTGGATTAAAGACACGATCCCGGCAGGGATAATCCTGCTTTTCACTGCGCTCCCAGCAGCTGCAGTCGCTGCCTGGTGGGAATTGTTTATTCTCATTGTAATTCAATATTTGAGACCACGGATTTCAGAGGCACCGGGACCACTGGTTTGAGTGGGGTTAGGGACCCCGTGGAAACGGTGGCAGTGCAGCCCTCCTGATAGCTTCCAGTTTGGGGTCTTCTCCACATGGTTGCACCAAAGGGTGGCTGCAGTCAGGCTGAAAAGTCAGGCTGTTCTGGGCTCCCCAGTTCCAGAAGGACAGGGAACTGTTGGAGAGGGGACAGCAGAGGACCACAAAGATGATGAGGGGCCTGGAGCATCTCTCTTAACGAGGAAAGGCTGAGGGACTTGGATCTTTTCAGTCTGGAGAAGAGAAGACTGAGGGGGGATCTGATCAACACCTATAAATACTTCAAGGGTGGGTGTCAGGAGGATGGGGCCAGTCTTTTTCCAGTGGTGCCCAGTGAGAGGAGAAGAGGAAATGGGTACAAACTTGAATGCTTCTTACATGTCAGCACATGTGTGTGATTGTATGTACATGCACGTGCGCACATACAGCATGTATGTGGCTGTATATGTATGTGCATATGTGTGAATATGCATGTGGGCCCATGTATGTGTGCCTATACACGTGTGTGCACATGTGTATATGCATATGGATACATGTATATGACTCTGTGTGTACATAGGTGTGTATATCCATTTTGGTACGTGTGTGTGCACGTGTGTACATATGCATCTGGGCACAGGTGTGTAACTGTACATGTGTGTACGTGTGTGTATATGCATGTGGGCATGTGTGTGCAATGGTACATGTGGATACACATGTGTGTTGCCTCACGTATGTGACTCTACATGTGCTTGCATGTATGCATATGTATGCATATGTGTGTAGGTGCATGTATGTGACTGTACATGCGTGTTTGCGTATGTATATGCTTGTAGGCATGTGTATGTGACTGTACATGTGTGCACATCTTCATGTTGCCACATGTATGTGACTGTACATGTGCGTGCACATGTGTTCATATGCATTTTGGGCACATATGTGTGTAGGTGTGTGTATATGCATGTGGGCGAGTGTGTGCAATTGTACATGGGTGTATTTGTGTGCATAAACCTGTGGGTACATGTCTGTGACTGCACTTGTGTGTGTATATATATTCATGTGGGCACGTGTGTGTGATTGTATGTGTGTGCACATGCATGGTGTCACACGTATGTGACTGTATGCATGTGTGCACGTGTGTGTATATACATGTGGGCATGTGAGTGTGACTGTAGATGTATGCACACATGCATGGTGACACATGTGCGTGACTGTACATGTGTGTGCACGTGCATGCATGTGTGTGCATATGCGTGTGGGAACATGTGTGTGACTGTACATGCGTGTAGGTGTGTGTATATGCACATGGGCACATGTGTGCGCTTGCACGTGTGTGTACACACACATGGTGTCGCACATATGTGACTGTGCATGTGTTTGCACGTGTGCATGTGTGTGCATATACATGTAGGTGCATGTATGTGACTGTACATGTGCATGCACATGTGTGCATATGCATGTGGGAACGTTTGTGACTGTGCATACATGTTTGCATATGTCTATGCATGTGGGCACATGTGTGTGATTGTACATGTGTGCACACATGCATGGTGCCACACGTGCGTGACTGTACATGTGTGTGCACGTGCATGCACGTGTGTGCATATGCATGTGGGCCCATGTGTGCGACTGTACATGTGTGTAGGTGTGTGCATATGCACGTGTGAACGTGTGTGTGCTTGCACGTGTGTGTACACATGCATGGTGTCGCACGTACGTGACTGTACATGCGTGCACATGTGTGCAGCCATCCACACGCCTGCCTTGTGTGTGTGTGTGTGTGTGCAGGTGTGTGCTCACACACGTGTGCCCCCCTCTTTGTCACACTTGCCCCTCCTCTCCCCCCCGCGCGATGCTCCGCCCCCTCCGGTGCGGCGGGGGGGGGGGGGGCGTGTCCTAGCGGTTTCCCCCTCCTCCCTCCCGCCTTCCCCCCGCCTCTCCATCCCGCATCCCCAGCCTGCGGCCGCGGGCGCGGTGCGGCGCGGGTGCGCTCCTTGCGCGGGGGGCCGCCATGGCCTGGCCCTGCATCACCCGCGCTTGCTGCATCGCCCGTTTTTGGAACCAGCTGGATAAAGCCGACATCGCCGTCCCTCTCGTCTTCACCAAATACTCCGAGGCCACCGAGCATCCCGCCGCCGTTCCCGCGCCCCCTCCGCGCCCCGCCGCCCCCATCGAGACCCAACCCGCCGGTGATGGAGCCGGGGATGCGGTACCCGGTCCCACCCGACCCGGCCCGGTCCCTCACGCCTCTCCTCCGGCCGATTCGGTGATGCGACACGATTACAAGCCCTGGAAGGTGCAGCGCCCGGAGCCGAGCTGCAAACCCAAGAGCGAGTACCAGCCCTCGGATACACCCTTCGAGAAGGAGACGCAGTACCAGAAGGATTTCCGTGCCTGGCCCATCCCCAAGAGGGGGGACCATCCCTGGATCCCCAAACCGGGACCTTCTCCCGTCCTCGCCTTGGACCGCGGCTCTCCGGAAAAACCGGCTCAGGAGAAGCGACGGAAGGTGCTTCTCCCTCCCGAAAAAAAGGAGGAAGACCCCGAAGGGGAGGATGAGCATCCCAAAGCCGTGCGGGCCGGGGATGGGAGAGAGAAGGGTCGGAAGAAGGCGGAGGAGGCGGGAGGGCAGCCGGCGGAGGCGGGCAGGGGCAGAGCGGCCGCCGATGCTCTCAACAGGCAGATCAAGGAGGAGGTGGCGGCGGGGGTCAGCTCGTCCTACAGGTGAGACCCCCCTCCCCCGAATACACCCCCCCACCATGTCCTCACCAGCCCGTCTCGGGTCCCCTCTTGTCCATCGCCGGCGGGGACATCCCACCCTGGGAGGTGGGTGAATGTGGCTTGGGAGGATTTCGGGGGTGGGGTGGGGGGATTTGGTGACCTCCTACCGGTGGGGAGGGGGTGCCTGTCCTTAAAATTCCCCACTTCTCTGGGTGTCCTGCATTGATTCCCCACCTCTCTGGGTGTCGCTGATGCGATGCGGGAAAGCGCTGTGCAGGTAGTGAATCCACGGGGGTCCTTTTTGCTGGGTGGGTTTGGAGCAGGTTGAGGTGTCCGTCTCCACATCATCACCATCACCCCCCCAACACACACACCTCTGCATCCCAAAATTCAGAGACATCCAGCTTTGACTTTGGGCAGGGGGAGGTTTGGGTGCTTCCCCAGGGGGTGCAAGAGGCCCCTGGTCCTTTCCAACCTTGACAGCCCAGAAACCCACCCACCCTGACACAGACCCGAAGGAGCAGCATCCCCACCAAGGGGCCCACGCGCGGAGGGGGGTCCCACGCACCCGTGGGGTACCCCACACCCGGGAGGGTGCCAGAGACATCCCCAAGACAAAGCATCCTAGGCCGCTTGGGTGGGGCAGCCTTGGGATGCTGCCATGTTGAACGCAGCGCGGCGGTGTGTGTGTGTGGAGGGGGATGTGGGTGACACATCCTCCTGTGTCCCCCTCCATCACCCCTCGGGCTAAAAAAATGAGGTGCCCCGATTTCACCCCACGTTTGGGATGTGGAACGTGAAAGTCGTCGTTGTTCCTCTCCGGGTGGGAAGGGCTTGGATGCGCTGGGAATGCGAAACCAAAGTGATGGGGTGACTGCCCTGCGCGTACGTTCGCAAGGAAGGTTTTCTCTGTGATTGTGTTTTCCAGAGCTTTCCTTGGCAGAGCCCACCGCCGCCGAGGCTGGGCTGAGGGTAGGAAAGAGCAGAGCCCGTGGTTGTTGTGACCAAAGTGTAGCTGCAGCCTTTTTGCTTCTCCCCGTCCCCGTGTCAAGGTGTTTATGCCTTTGAATGGTTGATTTTTTTTCCTTCCCTGGGGAGATTGAGAGGTGACGCCCTGCCACCAAACAGCGAGTAAATTTAGGCAGATTTAAAATAAAGCTGGGTTTTGACTCTTGTGTCCCATCAGTGATTGTGTGGCAGGGCAGAGCTGACGGTCACCTCCTTTTCCCACCGGTGGGAAAATGTTCGAGCAGTGAGATTTTGCTTTTTGCTGTAGTTTTGTGTTGGCTCTGGCTCTTCCTGGGGATTGCGAGTGATGCTGTGGGCTCAGGTGCATCCAGGGGTGACAGGGGTGGTCGTCTGAGACGTGAGAAAATGGCCAGGGATTTTTGGAGGGCACAGGGGAAGGCTTTTCCAGAAGTGCCCACGGCCCTTCAATCTGTTTTGGCCAGCTGTGATTTTTATTGACTCAGCTTTTCGTCTGGTCAGCTTCCAAGGTCTGGTGATGGCAGGGCTAAAGCAGAAAGCTGTCCTAGGGCTGGAGAGCTGTTGTGTTGCTGTCTGCCGCTGGTGCAAAGGATAATTAGCCTTATTTACTTGCATATTTAAATGCAGATTGCTCACCCTCCTGTACCTTCCCTCCTGTCTGCTCCAGCAGATTCATACGGCCACTGGTACTGCTCTGTGTCCTCCCCAAGCAAAGGGGTTGGGTCAGCTCAAGAGAAACCTGAAGGAACCATGTTGTTCCTCATCTTTCAGGGCACCCTTAGGGCTTCTCTTTCCCCTTGGATCCTCATCTGCTCTCCCATTTCCCTGATTTTTTTTCTTCCTTGCAGCCTATTGCAAGAGAAGTGTTTGCTCTGAAGCTCAGCCCTGGAACGTAAGCGCCTCTTCATTAGTGCATAAGTGATGCTGTGGCTAATTGTTCTAATTTTCTGTTCAAATTAGGCATCTTTTAAGTGTTGTTTCTTGTTTGGGTTCTTTTTAAAAGCCCAAATCTCCAAATCCTTATTACTACCAAGAACCTTGCTGCTCCCAGGAGTCCCTGCTGGGTGGAAAATCTCCAAGGATGGAGACTATTTGGGCAACCTTTTGGGCCACCCAGCAGGTAAAATGACCACCTACTGACCTTCCTGACCTTGGGCTACGCAGTTCAAGAAGGACAGGGAACTGCTGGAGAGGGGACAGAAGAGGAACACAAAGATGATGAGGAGCCTGGAGCATCTCTCTGCTGAGGAAAGGCTGAGGGACTTGGGTCTTTTTAGTCTAGAGAAGAGGAGGCTGAAGGGGATCAACACCTAAAAATACTTAAAGGGTGGGTGTCAGGAGGATGGGGCCAGTCTTTTCTCAGTGCTGCCCAGGGACAGGACAAGAAGTAATGGGCACAAACTTGAACATAAGAAGTTCCACCTAAACATGAGGAGGAACATCTTTCCTTTGAGGGTGGCAGAGACCTGGAACAAGCTGCCCAGGGAGATGGTGGAGTCTCCTTCTCTGGAGACACTCAGAACCCACCTGACATGTTCCTATGCAACCTGCTCTGGGTGGACCCCTTTGGCAGAGGGTTGGACTAGATGATCTCCAGACGTCCCTTGCAACCCCATATCATTCTGTGATTCCACTAGAGAGGATCAAGGATTGCTAACCCAGGGTTTGTTCTCCATGGTCTTTGGTGGGCTTGTGCGTGGGTGAAGTCTCCCCAGCAGCCGAGAGCAGGGGCAGATGTCCTTACAGTCCTCTGCAAATCAGCGTAATGTGATGCTCCAAGACTGGGAAACAATTCCTCGGTGAAACCAAAGAGGACACCAGTAATGGTTTTTTAAACTCACTCTGTCCCCCTGGGTATTATTCCCAGGTGAGGGAATGGAGCATGGGGCAGAGTAAGCAACTCATCCAAGGTCATCAGGGCTAAAGGGAGGAATTCCCTTTTCTAATCTCTTTATACCAGGCCTACAGAGCAGAGGTGATTCCCAATGGTTCTGGCCATGGAGGATGGAGGAAACTCCTAGCCCAGGGGATGGATGATATTTTTGCATTAGTCCTTGAGCCCAGAAACCTTCGGCGCGGCCAGAGTAGCAACAGCAAGAGACTGCGCCCAGAGAGCCTACAGAATAAATAGGATTTATTTCTGTTTATCTTACTTACTTTACTTTTACCTTGGCTGGGGGGTTGGAACAAGATGATCTTTAAGGTCCCTTCCAACCCAAACCATTCTATGATTGTATTTATATTAGAATCATAGAATTGTCTATGTTGTAAGGGAACTTTAGGATCATTTCAGACCATATTATTGATATTATCCATGTTTATATTATTAATCTTTACCTTTATACTATCCATCTTTATTTATATACATTTATTAAATATTTATTTATATAGGGGATTTTAAAATTTATTTATGCCCAAGTAAATTCCCTTGGTAAACCAAGGGAAGCAGTGGGAGGACGTGTTCATTCCTAGTGCTCTCCAAGGGTTAAATGACTCCCAGGGCAACGTTTGGTTTGAAGGTGATTAAGTTGTGCATAATGGGACTGTGTGAACCTCATGGAGTTCGACAAGGCCAAGTGTGGAGTCCTGCACCTGGATCAGGCCAACCCCAGGTATCAACACAGGCTGGGGGGTGGAAGGATGGGGAGCAGCTTTGCTGAGAAGGACTTGGGAGTGTTGGTTTATGAGATGCTCAACATGAGCTGGCAACATGGACTATCAGCCCAGAAAGCCCCCCGGCATCCTGGGCTGCAGCCCCAGCAGCATGGCCAGCAGGGCGAGGGGGGGGATTCTGCCCCTCTGCTCCGCTCTGTGGAGACCCCCCTAAGTGCTGCCTCCAGCTCTGGGGCCTCAGCACAGGAGAGACATGGACCTGTTGGAGAAGGGCCAGAGGAGGCCACAGAGATGCTGGGAGGGCTGGACCCCCTCTGCTGGGAGGACAGGCTAAGAGAGTTGGGGGGGTTCAGCCTGGAGAAGAGAAGGCTCCAGGGAGACCTTATAGTGGGATCAGGGTTGGGGACAGGGTGCAGCACCAGGGCATCATTCTCTTGTTTGCTGTGACCAAGTGTGCTATGGTGTGAAGCATAGCACCAAGGTGCTTCTTGCCTCAGTTTCCCTCCCCAAAGCACACGCTGCCCAAGGAGCGTTATAGGATCAGGCTGCATCTCCCTTCAACCCCCAATTCTCCTCAGTCCTGCTTCTCGTGGTGGCCTGTGGACCCTGAGGGACAAAGTATGGACCAGGGCATCATTCAGCAAGTAGTTTATGGGACTGACATGACTTTTAGATAGGGATCAGGACCTAACCTGAGGGCTTTCCAGCTCTTGCAGCTGGATGGAACCCTTTGTTGTTTGGTGATCTGATGTCCTGTTGTAAGATGTGGTGGCATCATTGAGGGCTTTATATGTATCGGGCCTTGGTGATCCCAAGTACTTGAGTACTTGAGTACTTGGTTGAGGATTTTTGGCCCCTGAACTCCTGGAAAGGATGGGCAAAGCTCTTCTCTCTGATGCAGCAAAGGATGGAGGGGGCTGGGGTTGACCCTGGGACCAGAGAGAGTAGGTGATGAAATGCACAGAAAGTGCATTTCCTGGTGGAAGCGGAACAATTTGAAACACATTTGGCAAAAAAATGCAAGAAGAAATGATTGGTTTCCATTTTTGGTTGAAAATGATGGGAAAATGTTAGAATTAAGTATTTCCTGTGTGTTTTTTTCCCTTCTTCTTCTTTGTCTTGCATTCTTCTCCTTTTGCTACCTTTTTTCCTTGGAAAAAAAAGGCTATAAAAGCGGAAATTTCACCCCCTTCCCAGAGTTCTGAAATAAGAAGTAAGGCAAAGAATTTTCCCCAGAGAAGTAATATTGTGAAGTGTAGTTTTCAAGTTTTTCACCAAAAAAGAATTGCTTTTTTTACCAAAGTAATTAATTATTTATTTTCCCCCACCAATTTCTTTACCTATTAGAGGAAACAAAACCCCCAAAAAAGGCTTCAATGGAATATTTTGGACTGCCTCTAGTGTTAATGAATTGCCTGTTGCTAACGTTCTGTCATTCATCTCAAGCCCTGGAGGTACTAAAGATGTGGAGCAAATGAGAATTTGTAGTAGAGATAGAGATGAATGAGTCAGCACTGGAGACTTGCTCTGTATTTTTTCCAAGATACAGAAGAGATAATTTAGGGAAAGGGTGTCCACACCGGGGCGGGGGCTGGAACGGGCTACACAAGGACAGAGAATTCATACTCCATCGCTATGGAGTTGTGGAAATGTAGGGCTGGAAGAATGTCCCAAGATTATCTGGTCCACATCCCATTTCTGGGGAAGGAGATGATATGTCTAGATCACACCAAATTGATTTTATCTAACCTGTTCTTGAAAATCTCCAGTGGAGGACATATCCCATCTTGGTGAGACACCTGGTAACACTGCTCATACTGCTTGATCTGCCAAACTTGATGGGAAATGTTCCATTGCCTTCTGAAATTTTGGATTGTATCCATAGGTTGGGTCAGTAATAGTAGATTTAACAGTTCCAGGACCCATTCCTGGTCACAGGAATGTGGTCATCTATACTCTTCAGTTGTTGAAACAGTCCTTAGCCCGCTTCCCAGGATGGGTCTGGGAGCGGGTACCAGCCAAGAAATGATCCCAACAAGCAGTTTGGGTGCAACCACCTTGTTGTGGGAGTTAAAGGCATTTCACAGTATGAGTAAGGGCTGTCCCAGAGAACAGTGCCAGAGAACATTCCTGGACAGAATTAATTTCCCAGTGTCGTTTCAGCTACAAATTCCCAATTTTGATGAGAGTGTCTTTAAAGTAACCCATGTAGGCAAATCATAGAATCATCGAATGGTTGGAGTTGGAAGGGACCTTAAAGATCATCCAGTTCCCACCCTCCTGCCCTGGGCAGGAACACCTCCCACCAGACAAGGTTGCTCAAAGCCCCATCCAACTTGGCCTTGAACCCCTCTAGGGATGAGGCATCCACAGCTTCTCTGAGCAACCTGAGCTGGGGTCTCACCACCCTCATAGTCAAGAATTTCTTTTTAGTATCTAATCTAAATCTCCTCTCTGCCAGTTTAAAAACATTACCCCTCATCCTATGGCTCCACTCCCTGATCAAGGGTTCCTGTATCTCTCTTGTAGGCCCCCTTCAGGTACTGGAAGGCTGTTAGAGGCTCCCCTCTCCAATTTTCCTCGTAGATGGAAGGGAAGGGGCAAGATGTTCTCTTACACCTAGAAAAGGCTGTTCAAAGAGCTGTTTGGCAGCTTTGGCTAAGGCTGAGCTCTAGCTCAGCAGTTACTTGATACATACCTTTAGCAGCGGGAGGAGACAGGATGTCTACTGATACCACAAGGACTGGTCGTACAAGAATGTAATAACCATGTGTGGAGAAAACCCTTGTGTTTAATAAGACACAAAGAGGATGGAGATGGGTGCCATTCTCTTCTGTGACTCTCTGTGTCTTGATCTCCTGTTGATAAAGTCTACCAGCTGAGAAAGGCTCTTGGTAATATCTCCAAGTTGGTGTATATGCCAGCATATTCCCTGCAATCACATTAAGGTGGACAATATCCAGCCCCAAAAGCCAACTGAGAGCTTCTCAACAGTGTAGGCAATATCAAATTTGGATGCTTTGGCTGTGTGCAAGGTGGAGATAGGCTATGTGGGCCGTAGGATAGGGTTGAGCAGGAGGAAGAGATGGAGGTGGCATTCAGGTGGTGGAGTCAATGTGCTTGAGTGATTTTCCCTCTGCTCCTGCTCAGCTGTGTCACCACAGCAGGGACCTTTAGGTACATGGGACTGGATGGGACCCTCTGAACCAATAAGCCAAATTATTTAGTTTGTTTTTTGGTCTTTACAAGTAACACCCAAGGCTCTGTCTCAGAAATAAGGAATTTTTGGTTGCACAATGCCAGCTGGAATGGTGAACCAAGACCTCAGTCTCTGACAGTTTGCAACCATCATCTCATTTCCAGTCTGAGTCAATGGACAGGTTATAGTTTGCAGTTCTGTTGGCACTGGGTTACTTAGTGCTTTTGTCCTGTCTGGACGTCAGTGCTTGGTGTCTCCAAGTACAGTATCCCCATTGTTTGGCTCTGTAGTTTTTTAGTTGTCTTTTTATCCCCTGTATCAACTGCTTTTCTTCAGCTCTTCCTAGATGAAATTACTGTTTGTTCAACACAGATGCAGACTGCTGCCCTTTGGAGATGAGACCCCCATCTCTACTGAGACTCAAATGTCTTGCTTGTGGGCATCACAGATGCATCATGAATCCCCCACTTACCCTTTGATAACAATGACCTCCATGTCCTTCTCCTCTTTACGCAGTTCCAGCCTTAGAGCTCCCATCCCATATCAAAAAATCCTGGTGATTAGTACCAAGCCGAGAATTTAGTACTAATAATTTTCATCCCATCTTGAACACGGTAGTCAAGGTCAATCCTTGTCTTCCTTTGTGATATCCTGATCCTCCACCCTATTGTTGCTGCCTACAACGTCGTGCCATTAGGAGGTCTCATCAGTGTTGCCCTATTTTTGTCTGCCAGAGTCAATCTTAAAAATGTTAAACACTGCTAACCTCCTTCCAGGCTGCAGCTCAGCCTTCCAACACGCATCATTGTCATATTTCCCTCACCCAGTTTCCCCTTCTGCTGATGTTCACGTTCACTAGCTTAATTAATAATTTCCCACATGGCCCCGTATCAAATGCTTTACTGGAACCAGATAGATTTTCTCATTTTCTTTGTCTGCTAAGTCAGTTATCGTATCAAAGGACATGTCAAACCTCTCTGCTCCTCTCCTCACAGTTGCTGCCATGTTTGTTCAGACCACCAGCTTCTCCTGGATGCAGGAGCAGATGCTGTAGAGCAGACCCCACTTTCACTTGGCGGCTTCAAGCTACGGCTGTAACACAAACAATAAATAAAGAGGAGAGGAGAGGGATCAACTAATTTAGACAGCAGGACTTTCCCTGTCCTTCCTTTGCCAAATAAATCACGGACGGCCGTTGTAAATTTGTCTTCTCTCACATTTAGAGCATGACCTTTGCTTTTCACATCTCCTACCGGCTGAACAAGCCTTCACTTTCTAAGCACTTCTCCGCTCTATCCTACATCAATCTTGCTTTTCTTTGCTCTTAGCTAAGAGTGTTCATCGCACTTATACTGATATCTTCAAATAATCCTTGCCACACCGGGGTGAGAGCATGGATGCTGTCCTGCGAGCATGACCATCACCACCAGCCAGGAGGGGAAAGGCAGTTTTAGGGAAGTTTTATAGGAAGGAAGTTGTATTTCTCTTGATTTATAACTCAGTATTCTAGATATCCTTCCAATGCCCTTCATAATTATGTATATATTTGTGTGTATATATATATACATAGACGTATGCACATACACACACACACCAAGCTGTTCACCAAGTTACTGCTTTGACCTCCAACTCCTCGCTCCTCCCTGAGTCCGACGTTGCGGGTGTTGTACAGTCAACACAATTGGCTTTCTATTAATAACTCCTTTTGCTCAAATGATGCCTTCACCTGAAGGGACCCTGCAGCATTTTGCAAATCCAGTGTGCATACGGAGAGACTCCTGCTGCTTTATGGGGCCAGCTGTTGAGTTTTGGTGCTGGGACGGTGGAGAGGCTGCTTGTTAAAAAAAAAAAAAATAAATTAATCTTTTCTCCGTTTTTAAATTTTTAAAATTTTTGGGGACTTTTTTTTTGTTTTGTTTTTGGTGGAGGTGTAATTCAGTTATCCAAAGGAGGATTCACCCGTCTCAGGCTGACGGGTGGCTTGCCTGAAATAATGTGTTGCTCATGTCTGGAAAGAAGGGAGCTGGTTCTGATGGTAAAAATCACTTCAGCCCCTGAAATACAAGCAGAATTGCCTAGAGATGAGGAGGGAGCTGCCCATCTTCGTAGAGGTTTCCAGCTGCACAAAAAGACACCTTGAAGTGGAATTTAACCAGTGGTCCCAGGGGCGCAGCTTGTTTCAGAAAACACTTCACACCATTGTGTGATGGAGCAGGGAAGGAAATATTCCTTCTTCCCAACCTGGGATGGAGCTGCCTGGTGCAAATCAAGAAGGTGATGAGCAGCATGCCCTGGGCAGGGATGAGTTGGCATTGGGGTACAGCATCCCCGGCATTCCCATCCCTCTCCATCGGCAGGGACTCCTCTACTAAGCACTGGTGAAGCCCCACCACAAGTGCTGTGTCCAGAGAATGGCAACGGAGGGGTCTGGAGCACAAGTCTTGTGAGGAGCAGCTGAGGGAGCTGGAGGTATTGAGCCTGGAGAAAAGGAGTCTGAGGGGAGACCTTCTGGCTCTCTCCAACTCCTTGAAAGGAGGGCGTAGCCAGGGGAGGTTGGTCTCTTCTCCCAAGGAACAGGCAATGGGACAAGAGGAGACAGCCACAAATTGTGCCAGGGGAAGTTTAGGATGGATATTAGGAAAAAATTAAATTCTTGCCCAGAAGGGTTGTCAAGACTTGAAGGAGGCTTCCCAGGCCAGTGATGGAGTCTCCATCCCTGGAGGAATTTAAGAGCCAGGCAGACATGGTGCTGAGAGACGTGGGTTAGTGGTGGGTTTTGTCAGTGTTAGGGTTAGTGGTGGGTTTTGTCAGTGTTAGGCTGACGTTTGGACTCGATGACCTGAAAGGTCCCTTCTGATATAAATTATTCTATTCTGTGATTCCATGACTTGCTGTAGCTGCTCTTCCAGGCTGCAAATCAGGAGCACAAAATAACATCCCCAGCCAGGGATTTTTATTTATCATTTTATTATCATGAAAGCGTCTCCCAGCTTGTCCTTGCTGACAGCAGATTTGTAAAATCTTGCTGTTCGGCTGGTGCGTGGTTGCTTAAAGCCAGGCTTTACATTCCTCTGGGTTTTAACTCCAAAAATACCACTGCAGAGCTGTAAACGAAGCATTTCAGCATCAGTTCAACCATTTTCACTGTAAGGTCAAGGAAAATGCCAGGAAACATGCCCAGTTGTGGACATATTTAGTTGGGAGAAGAGGAGGCTGAGGGGGGACCTCACTGCCCTCTATATCTACCTGAAAGAAGGATGTAGAGAGGTGGGTGTTGGCCTCTTCTCCCAAGAGAATAATGACAGAACCAGAGGAAATGGTCTGAAGTTGTGGCAGGGGAGGTTTAGATTAGATACTGGGAAGAATTTGGGAAGAATAACTTTACCTAGAGAGCAGTCAGGCACTGGAACAGCTTGCCCAGGGAGGTGGTGGAGTCACCATCCCTGGGGGTATTTAAAAAACATGTAGACATGGAACTTCAGGGCATGCTCTAGTGCCCGAGACTGTTGGTTTGTGCCTGTTTGTGGAGTGTGGGGGTTTTTTTTGTTTTCTTGAGGTTTTTGGGGAGGTTTTTTTTGTGGTTGGACTCAATGATCTCAAAGGTCCCTTCCAACCATGTAGATTCTGTGAAAATCAGTGTGGCGAGCCACGGGCTGGCTCCCAGCAGCCGTGCATCCATCCTTAAGACTCCCACTGACTGCAGGCGGCTTCCTCCTGCACAGCAACATTCTTCCCCATGTCAATTAGCTCTCGCACGGTGTGCTTTGTCCTCCCGAGCTTTCAGGTGCTGGCTTGAAAAGCAGCCAGAGATTTTCCTGCTGAATCGCTTCGCAAGGTCGCCCTTTCCTCGGCTGATGTTGCTCAGCGGCTTCTTTTGTTTTCTAGCTCTTGAAAAGGCCTGAAGGTATACCTGGGGCTGGGCAGGCCGCTTGTCTAGCTCGGAAGGGGAAATCAAAATGAAGGTGTTGAAAGAAAAGAGGGGCCGTTTAGAACGGAGCTCTATGTTAATTGCGAAGGGTGATGTTATTCCACTCGTGGACATCAATAGGGCTATTCCCAAGAGCTCCGGTGTTGCCACTCGGGTCTTCGCTTAGCCCAAAGCCCAGCTCAGATCTCCTTTCTCTCCCCAAAGCCCTGCAGTACCAGGGTGTCCCCTTGCAGACCCCTGCTCTCCTGTAGGATTAAAAGCTCACGTCCTGGAGTTGATGTTCTCAGATATCCTTCCCCACGCTCATCCCCGTCTTGCTCCCCTTGCACAAGATAGAAACAATAGGCTTCTTTTGGAATCCTGTTTGTAAGGGCTATTAAAATATGCTTATGTACAATTATTAGGTAAATTAGTTAGTGTTTTCCTCCACTTTGTCTTTTTTTTCTCCTGAGTCTTTTCCATTAAATCAGCTACAGAAGGTATTGTGGCCATGTAGGGAGGAGGGAAGATGGGCAGATTGCTTGTCCCCCAACGAAGGGGATCCAATCTGTTTTTTCCAAAGCAAAACCAAGACGACATCTTAGAAAGCATAAACTTATGGGGAGCTGGACAGTTTGGGCTTTCCCGAAATTCAGTTAGACCAGCTAAAAACTTAGCTTTAGGAAGGCTGGAGTTGGCCAGGCCAGCTGGTTGCAGTAAAGAAACCTCCATTTTTGTGTCTGGGTGCTGGGTGAATGGTAAAGGGGGAGGTTATCAGGTCGTAGGAGGAGGAAATCCTTTGGGATCAGCCCCGATTGCTGATCTTCAGGCTTTTTGAGGCTTCCTCCCACATTTCACTTTGCCTTTCACCTTGAAGGAGGCTGCCCATCTGCTCTCATGTGGGCAGCTTTGCCTAAAAGAAATCAGCACATCATGCTCTGATGGACACACAGGCAGGGCCATGAACCCTGACCGGTCCCATTCCCAGATTTGAGAAGCAGTGTCAGTGAGGGTTGATTTATCGGGCTAAGAACTTCAAGGAGAAGCTGCAGCTGCTGTTTTGCTGCAAAGGAAGGGGTGTTCCCTTTCCCTTCTCAAATCCACTGCAATTTTGGAGCTCCATCAACCTGAGCACCAGCTAGAGGCTGGGTGTTTAGCAAGCTCTTTTGCAGCCCGAGCCACACTTAATCACCAGTGCAACAGAGCAAACTATTGGTGAATTTCCTAAAACTAAGGGGTGAATTAGACGGAAAAATCTGATTATGACGCTTTGCTGGATTTCTAGAGGCCAGCACAGAATCACAGAATCATAGAATTATTTGGGTTGGAAGGGACCTTAATGACCACCCAGTTCCAACCCCTGCCATGGGCAGGGACACCTCCCACTAGACCACGTTGCTCCAAGACCCATCCAGCCTGGCCTTGAACCGCTCCAGGGATAAGGCAGCCACAGCTTCTCGGGGCAACCTGGGCCAGGCTCTCATCACCCTCACAGCAAAGAACTTCTTCCTAATATCAAATTGAAATCTTCCCTCTTTAAGTTTGAAGACATTACCTCTCATCCTATGGCTTTCCTCGATGATCAAGAGTCCCTCCCCAGCTTTTCTGGAGCCCCTTGAAGGACTGGAAGGGGCTTCAAGGTATTCCTGGAGCCTTCTCTTCTCCAGGTTGAAGCCCCCAACTCTCTCAGCCTGTCCTCACAGCTGAGGGGCTCCAGCCCACCCAGCAACTCTATGGCCTCCTCTGTCCCTGGTCCAACAGGTCCATGTCTCTCCTGTGTTGAGGCTCCAGAGCTGGAGGCAGCAATGGGTGGGGGGTGTCTCCCCAGATTGGAGCAGAGAGGCAGAATCCCTCCCCCCTCACCCTCCTGGCCACACTTCTTACCTCCTGGCCATGCAATGTACACTGGCTTGTGACCAGGTCTTTGACCCTGCTTTGTGCTCTTGTTATTCAGATACAAAATGGTTTCACAGAATGTCTGAGATGGAGGGAGGTAGAAGGGGATTGGAGATTGCAGGTGCAAGATCCTATGAAGGTTCTTGCACAGGGCTCATAGGACAAGGGGCAATGGCCTCAAGTTTCTTCAGGGGAGTTTTAGATTGGATATTAGGAAACATTTTTTCACCAAAAGGGTTATCAAGCATTGGAATAGGCTGCTCAGGGAAGTGGTTGAGGCACCATCCCTGGAGGTGTTCAAAGATGGGTTGACATGGTGCTCAGGAATATGGTTTAGTGATTCTTATTTCTCTTAGGGTGTTTTTTTTTTTTTCTTTTCTTTTTTTTTGTCAGGATGAGGTTGATGGTTGGACTAGATGATCTTTAAGGTCCCTTACAAACTGGACAATTCCATGATTCTATGATTCTATGATGAGGTGAGACCTCACCTGGAGTACTGTGTGCAGGTCTGGAGCCCTCAATATAAGAAGGACATAGACCTAATGGAATGGGTCCAGAGGAGGGCCACAAAAATGATTAG
>BJBW01004521.1:56180-71107 GCA_004320125.1 Scolopax mira | reverse complement strand
TCACCGTGAAAAAGTTTTTCCTGATATTCAAGTGGAACCTTTTGTGTTCCAACTTGTGCCCATTGCCCCTTGTCCTCTCACTGGCAACCACTGAGAAGAGTTTGGCTCCCTCCTCCTTCAACCCACCCTTGAGATACTTGTATGCATTAATAAGGTTGCCCCTCAGCCTTCTCTTCTCCAGGCTAAAGAGGCTCTTTTTTCTTTTGTAAATACAGGAGTCTACAATAATTTTTTGTACATTTTCATTTTAAAATGTTCTTCTGAAAAATGTATCAAAGACTAAGCCATCTCAGTCCTTGAAAACATATATATTTCTTTTGCACAGCATGGAAGAATCACCTAACTCTGTTGTGTTTGTCCTTACAGGAGACAAGGTTAAAACATCAGAGAAATCCACATTTTGTTTAAGTAACTCTTTGAGATAATCATGAAGCTGTTCAGAATTATCTATTTAAAGAATCTTAAAAAAACCCTTAAATTTTACACTACAGCACTTGACAAAATAAGCGTATGAACCAACATGACATGCTTATCAGCAAAAGTCATAAATAAAGAAGAAATGAGAGAACACCCAGAAGACTTGAAGAAGCAGAGCAATAGCTCAGAATAAAATGGAAACACAGAAGCTAGAAATGAGTGCAAGTAGGAAAAGAAACTGCCTTTAAAGGAGTTCTAACATTGCTGTTAGGACAGCTATACTGGGGGATTATAGTGATGAAGTACACACAGATTAGAAGGGCTACGCTGGCAACACTGTTCTTTTTAGCACTTTAATGCTATGCTCTCACTTTCTCTAAGGAAAAGATACTTCTCTAGTTAAATCACAGTTTTCTCAGACTTACCATATCTGCACATCCAGGTTAGTTGCAGATTATATTTCTTCACGTGTATGACCCTACAATCAAAGTTCAGAAGTAGGATGAGGGAGAATGCAGAAGTAGTGAAGAACTGGAATTATAGGTCTGCAGGCAATGTAATATAAAGGGGAGGGAGAGAAACACATAGCAGAGAGACTAACAGGACTTTGAAAATGTAAGACACTTCAAGGAAGAAATAACTGAACTTATGCAGCAGAGCGAAAACCAGAATTTAATTCCAAAGACTTAAATCCAGCATCAAGAGTCATACACAGAAACCTGTTGCCAGAGCAGTGCCGGTGTCAGATATATACCATGCGCTTCGTTTACTCTGAACATGACTGGAAAAAAAAGCCAGGTCACCTGGCTCTCAGCACTATAGCATATGACACCTGTGCTTAGACCTTCGTATGACTCAAGGCTACTAACACAGGCTATAAAATAAAGGCCCTTGAGGCTCTGATAAACTGTATCTAGGAAGTTTCAGGTTTTCTGTGCGTGATGTTATGAAATATATATAGGGGAAAATACAATAAAGAATTTGAAACATAAAAATCACAGATAATGAGGAAAATGATAACAGGACTGAGAAACCAACAGCTATTTTACGGAGAAGCTTCACGGGACCAAACTCTGAACCCAACTTTTTTCCCCCGTAGCACATTTCTCACTAACTCTATCTCAATGTTATATATCAGCACCATCAGCCTCTGCAATCCACAGGAATAAGATGCTTGGTCTTTAAGAATGTAGGAAGACAGCACCATTTAGAATTTTTATCTGATCCCTTTGCTATGGTGACAGGCAAGGATGTTAACTGTGGCCATAAAAATTGCAAGACACCAAACTAAAGAGTTCAGAATTGCTCAGAAAGCAATTAGACAATGCCATAGAGGAAGAGGCCATTAAACCCATTTATTGAACTTGTTATTTGACTGAATGGCCATGGGCTGCTGAAAGCAGAGAGCATGACTATGGTGTACCTGTTTCCCGGGCACATGCTCCTGCTATTGCCAGAGACAGGACAGAGAATAGTGAAGTATGGCTATTTTTATACACCAGACATGATCCAAAGAGTGTTTAATTGGCTTATAGTTATGCAGAAGGTGCTTAGACCGACAGAATGAAGAGTAATGTATCTCAAAGATTGTCTCTTAGATGGATGTCTGGGTACAATGTAGGCCAACTCAGTTTATTTGCAATTTTCACATTTGTGAAATGTGAATTTTTTTCACATAAAAGCACTGATGTAAATTATTTTTTTCTGTAGGGTTTTTACTTGCATCTTCACATCATTTTTTTCACAAAGGCTTAGTGCTTCCTTATTAGGACCCTTTCTGTTTTAATTTGCCTGTAAACTCACTGTGCTTGTACATAAAAACATGCAACTCTGAATACACAGTAATAAACCTCTACCTTGGTGGCTTATTATTGTGCTATCTCCTATATTTGCTTTTTTAAGTGACAAAGCAATACAAATTCAGAAGTCTAACCAAAGTCATGATGCATAGAGTGACAAAACAGGGTTCTACTGATATAAGCTGATGAGAGAACAAAAGTCAGAAAGAGCTGTCATAGCCTATACTGAGGAGATGACTAGAAGGCAATTATCTGTAATTGGTCCTCTTCTATTGTTTTTATTATTGTTGTAATTAATTAATTTGCAGTGATTCCCATAAACGTTTAGATACCTCTTAAATCAGCTTTGTAAGTTGTTTCTAAGTTGTTGGTTAAGTTACTTAAGTAATATCCTAATGCTACTAAAGCCGATTCAAAAATATTAAGGTGACATCATTGTCTTATACAACACAAACACTATTTTATCATAAAACAAACAAAAAAAGACAATAGTCCCATTCTCCCCCTCCCTGAGTGGAAAAAAAATTGATAGAATAAAAGTTATACTTCCTTCAGAAGGATAAAAAATATCATAAAACTTACCAGAAGATATTAATGAAATAATATAACAATATTTGTAAAGTGATTATACAAACTTAAACTGAAAAACACACATAACTTGCTTAGCACCACCAGCCTTGAATAGAAATTTTACATTTAATAAGTAAGTCATAATTTGACGTGACAGCACTAATTGCATCTAACCTGTCATCCTTGCTGTGATTATCTAAGCAATGAGATCAGTGCTGTGTGATCCGGCACAGGAATTCACAGCACACAAAGCATCGCGTTTCCTCTGAGCACCTGGGCACAGGGGGACTTGGTGGGAACAGGGAGCAGATTCAGCTCCAGTGCACCAGGGCATGTCTCCCAGACTACAATTAATCCATAGATGGACATCTATGCATCTATGCTATCACTGTGCATCTATGCTTATAGGTGGACATGCAACTAACTCTGGAAGCCCAGATTGGCCACGTTTTTCTTCTTTTGTTCAATGACAAGAAATACTTGCCATCTTTGCCCTCAGTCTACTAAGTTTTCCTTGAACAGGTGTGTTTGCAACTCACAGTTTGCTGTGGTTTTCTGACATACTCTGCTTTGTAGATGTGGTGAGGGTCAAAATTTTTCTCTTTTTTTGATTGTTAAATGGAATGAAATATTCTATCAA
This sequence comes from Scolopax mira, assembly GCA_004320125.1. NCBI lineage: Eukaryota > Metazoa > Chordata > Aves > Charadriiformes > Scolopacidae > Scolopax > Scolopax mira. The sequence goes on along the minus strand of BJBW01004521.1, from coordinate 67,681 downwards.
ATCTAGAGACACTGCTTTGTTTTATGTCTTGGATAAAGGCAATCCTGCTCTCCTGTTAAAATATATTTCTACTGAGAACTCCAACAAATATTCATCTGCATGTAGAGAATTACTAGATAACAACTCATCATGGTTAATATTCCATAACAGAGGACATGTAAACAATGGCCTGTAAGGTACTTCAGTGGTTTATGTCCGGTCAACAGAAACTGATGCAGAATGGACTCAGTAAATCCATAACTTACGCTCTGGCATACCTGAAAAGTTTTATCTGAACATTTGCCGGCCTGTTGATAGCCACAATACCATTTTTTTTACATTATTGAGGTCAGATTGAAAAAACTTGTAAATTTTGTTTTTCTATCAGAAGGAGCCCAAATAGTTGAAAGCAAGATCTATTAATAGGATAGGACAAAGAAAACAAAAAGGAAACTCGTATCTTTTTATCTTACTCTGAGTATTTGGTATTTCATCCTGAGAGGCAATACACAAAAAGTAAAACCAGCATGGAATTTAATTTAAAGAAAAGATGTAGGAAAATCTTTTGACCTTTTTTTACTTTATATTCCTCAAGAGGAGCTTCATCACCACTGTGCTATGCAACACTGAATGTGCTGCAAAGTTGTCTCACACTGCCACAGAAATTTCAAAGGTAGTTCCTGTAATTCTTGGCAAATTTTAAGATATGAAAAAAAAATCAGCGAACACAGCATTTATTCAAATGTTTTTTCATGGAGTATTGACAAAGAGAATTCCTTTGAGTGTCAGTCTGAACAGATGATTAAAATACACGTTAGAGAATTTCTTCTCATCACTAAGAAGTTGCACTCTACAAGCAAGAATGCACAACTTTGATGCTTTTAGAAGAGGAAAGTGCAATTAAAATAAGGAAATCTGGTAGAGTATAAAAACTAAAGACCATTGTTTCCAAGCAAATTTGCTGATGTATTTCAGTTTTCTATTTTACATTTTTATAGTATTTTCATGATCACGATAGGTCAGGATGTCAGCATTCACTGTGAAGAGAAAGCCACTTTGCTACAATAACTTCAAGCTAAAGTTGAGCTCAGGTTTCTGAATTAGGCTTAACATTTTGTCTACTTCAGCTAATTTAAGAAGGCTCTCTGGAGTATTAAACATACCTGTGTTAATAAATTCAAGAAAATAAAAGAAAGAATGCTCTTTTCCTTGGAAAGTAACATCCACAAAGAATAATTACACCTATCTAGTTACACATCATCTTGGAGTATAAATGAATTTTAGAGAGTATTTTTTACCTGGATATACTATGATTCTGGATTCTTCATTGTTCAGGAGGAATCTCTGGTTGTTCTTATTTACAAGGAAAAATAATTAGAATTTACATTCAGAGGTGAGTTATATATGTGTGTATAAAAGAAGTAAAGAGAAGTTTGTAAATGAACAACAGCCGAAAAAATCGAATAAAGAAAGGAGAGAACACCAATTAAATTCAGGAGGATATAGAAACCATAGATGAGCAAACTAACTCTTTACTGCCAGCTGTTGAATAATGACATTTTCACAGCTGATTTATTGTCTTATACCTTAAAGGCGAAATTGGAGTATTTAAAAAAGTACTAGGTCTGCAGTACTGAAGAAAAAGGCCAATGCACTAATAAACACACTAATAAACCTGCCCTCTGATACCAATATAATTGTCAAATCCTGTGGTCTAAAATGAAGCTCACTAGAAGAACCATATCGGGCTATTTAATTCTGTAGATAATTCCTGGAGAAGTTTGAAAACCTGAAGTTTGTTGCTGTGACAAACCTCAGAGAATGTGAATGTGCACTTTGGACAACCAACCTCTGACATCTGACAGTAACACAAGCCCCCAGTAAACATGCATACACAGTAAACTTTCCAGATGCTGTGAGACAGCATAGGACAAAATATATAAAGATTCCTGAAAACAATTCTATATGTTCCTTGAGTCCTTGATGGGGAAGCAATTCAGACTTTGCATGAAAAGATCTGATCTCTGCCTTTCACCTTAAAGGTGCCTGGAAGCTGTTCCCGTTCTAAGTCGGATTAGCAACATGCAGAAGCCAGAGGAAAGCAGCTTATTAACAGGGGTAGAGTGAGCTGCAGTTTTTCCGAATGGCACTGTAATCCTGGATTCCGAATTCATCGTATGCCTGCAAAGTTTTAGAAATAAGTGGGTAACAATTTGTTCACAGAAACTAAACATAGCAACTAAGCACAATGTAATCTGGACTTGTAAGAATAATCATGCCGACTTGCTCTAGTTACCAAGAAGGACTCTGAAAGTGAATCAATTTATGTTGTAAATTATTTTGATGGGCTGGTTGCATGCCCACATGGTTGGCTGCTAGATGCCCACACAGACATTCTCTTATTCTGCCTCCTCAGCAGGATGGGGGAGAAAATAAGATGAAAAAAATTAACAGGTCGAGATAAAGACAGGGACACTGCTTACCAATTACTGTCATGAGGAAAACAGACTTAACTTGGAGAAAATTAATTTCATTTCCCCCCAATTAAAATAGAGTACCATGCTGAGAAAGAAAGACAAATAAAAACAACAGCTTCCCTACAGCCTCCCTTTTTTCCATGCTCAACTTCACTGTCTCATTCCTGACTCCTTTACTGCACCTCCCCAAGCAGTGCAGGGGATGGGGAACGGAGCCTGTGGTCAGTCCATAACAACTTCTCTCTCCTTCTCCATCCTCTACACTCTTTTCTCCTTCCCTAGGGTGTCTCCTTCCCATGGGCTGCACTACTTCAGGTAAACCTGCTCTCTATGGGCTGCAGCTCCTTCAGGACACATCCACCGCTTCCAGCGTGGTCCTCTCCACAGACCACAGTGGGGATGCCAGCTGCAGTGTGTTTTCCTTCAGGGGCTGCAGCAGAATCTCTGCGTGGGTGCATGGAGAACCTCCTTCCTCCTTCTCTGACTTTACTGCCTGGAGGGCTGTTTCTCACACTCTCTCTCTCACTTCTCACTGACTGTGCAGTGTTTTGCCCTTTCTGATACAGGCTTTCCCCAAGGTGCGACCACAATGGTGGAGAGTTTAGACATGCCCGCGGTGGATCAGTTGGAGCCATCCTTGCAGCTCCTGGATGCCAACACCTTGACACTTGCACCCTGTACATTGCTTCAACCAAAATTTTAGTGCAGCTGAGGGTGGGGACAGTAGCAGACACTACCCACACTGAAAAAAAACAGGAGAGGCAAATCACTTCCCTTGCAAAACTCATTGGAAAAATCGTGTCAATGCACACCTTGATACCAAGTCTGTGTAGCTGTCACTTGTGTATGTCAGTGTGGGGGGAAGTAATGGAATATCAGGTAGGAGGATTGTAAACACGCTCAAGTGAGTTGCACCTGGGGTGTCAGAAGATACATGCATCACACTAATTGTTGTATAGTCTTATGTGCTGGACAAGTATGCTTGTCCAGCTTGGATAACATAGGCTTGTGGTGGAATCAGAGACAACTTGTCAAACATGTCTGAGATTCCTGCCCTGCTGCCAGAGAGGATCAAAGCACAGTGGAAAATTGTGCCCGCTTGAATCCCTGATACACAGGAGAGAACAGCAGGTTTGAGCTCTGTCTCTCACTAGCAAGGACTCCCTCGCTAACATGGAAAAACTCTCTAGCAAGGACTCTCAAGCTCCTTGGTGCCCGTGTTCCCCATTTGCACGCCTCTGCTTGGGTGCTGCTTTGGAGATCCCCTGGTTGGTGAAGTACCAAGATTAAATTTAGTCTTTGCATTTTGTCCATGGTTTTGTGGTTGGTCCTGCATCTTGCCTGTGTTGACTCAGACACGGTATCACTGCAGTTTCCAGTGAAATAGGTACCCTGCCTGCATCTATATGTTGGAAGTACTAAAGAGAGCAGGATATTCCTCCTATTTAGAGTAAGGAAGCATCAGGAAAATGCCTTGTACAGGCAAAGTGCACTTAACAAGACATCAGGGCACACAATCCTATTAGAAAAGCTAGCAGGATATTTACTTGGTAGGCAGTTTCCAATTTAGTACACTTCTAAGTAGCATAAATCTCAATTTTATGAATATTAATTCAGTTTTTCAACCATGGATCCTAAAGATATACTAAACCATCTGGCAGCCATCATGTGTAATTTGCTGTGTTTTAAATTACAGAACTGTGTGGCAGGTCAACTATTTCTGCTATCCAGTGTGTCTTCACTATGCATCTGTACTATCCAATGCCATCTTTTTAGCATTTTAATTTTACATCAGTGAGGGAAAAAGTTCATGTTTCACAAAATGTTTTTATTGTATTTCAGATAAGAAGCTGCAGCACAGAAAGAGATCTGTGTCAGAGCTGCAATGGAACTGCACTGGGGTCAGAAATAGCACATGCACATAGTCACTTGGCATCTCGGAGACGAGATTCCCTCCCACTCCTCTGTCCTTGGAAGAGGTGCGGAAGAGCTGCCTTCTGCTGCGGAGATGCAACAGGTTCTGGTGAACAACATCCAAAGTATTTACTCATGTCACTGGCTGCATGTACAGTAGCTGTGAGTTCAGTAAGGGAGGTAAAAGTAGCAACAGAGAAAGGGGATGAAGGAAGATCATCTATCAGATAGAATATTCATGTTGCCTAGTCTGCATTGCCTAATAACTCTGCCTGAATTATTGAATGCCTTACGATGGATGAAAATCAATCATGGATGCCATTTCAATAAATGAAGTGCAACCCAAATCACAGGCAGAGGCTTAACAAACCTGGAAACTGTACTGCAAGCTCATGTGAGACCCTATCCTACACATTCAATTATTGTGCCACTGCACTCTCTAGAGTAAGGGAAGCCAGCTTCTTACAAGCTTCATTTTACTGGCAAAAGTCTGACTGTAAAGGCTGATACTTGTGGCTTTTCAGATGCCTGTACTTCTGGCCTAAAGGCAGTTGTGCTTTCCCACAGAACAGTGTTGAAAGGCTGGGTTTAATGCATTTCTCCATAGTGACAGAAAAATCACCTTAGGGAACCAGTGGTATTTCTGTCAGTTTGTTTTTGTTTTTTTTTTTTGTCACAGAATTGTCACGGAATTGTTGGAGTTTGACATCTGCTCAGTTTCAGGCACATAATAATGATAAGGCTGTTATATCATGCTTATAAGACACATTTGAAGAGATTGTAAAATGCATGATCTAAAATCTGACAGTTCAAATGCATCGTGCTCATGCTCTTACAAATTGCATCTAGTGAAAGAATAACAAAACAAAGCACAACAGTTTTTCCCCTGTCAAACTTACTAAAAGGTTTTTGAGTGATTTCAACATTTCTTCTAATTTAGGAATTCTTTTTCTCCTCTCAAAATGACTTAGAGCAATTATATTAACAATCTTAGTGATGTAGCTGGCCACAGCAACTATATTCACTGAAACAGAGATATCACCAATTTGCTAACAAATATCTTTCAAACTCTTAATCTCTCTACTTTTTCACTTTACAAGTTGATGATTCTTAAATAGAAAGCCTGGTTATGTTTTGTCTATTTAATCTTAGTTCCTACCTATATTTTTTTCTTTAGTTTAAGAAGAATCTTCTGAGCTATGCTTTATTTGCTGGCTGTTCAATGTGAAATACTCATGGAGAGCAAAAGCCTGCTATGGGACCAGGTGCTCTTTATACCTGTCCTAGAGCTTCTCAGTTGTAGTGATCAATGTAACAGGAGTATGGAATGTGCTCCTAATTCTGTCATTTGCTTAGTACATAATTTCTTTTTGTTTCAGGAAATAAATGGCCTGAAAATATCTAAAACTCTTTTTACTTCTGCCTTCAGAACCTGGCATAACACTTTGCTTTTTACTACAGAGCAGACAGTCTAAGAAGCCAAATCTGCAAGTGAATCTGTTTGGCATTTCACTCTCTATGTGAAACATGTAGTGCAAATTAAAAATGCAGTTAAAAGTGAAAGAGAGTTGCAAAGAGAGTCAGATATTACTGCTGCCACAACGCATCTAGTTTAAATTCTAAGCACAATATCTCAAAGTTCTACTGTCAAGCCCCTATTCCTCCTCCAAATCTGGTAGAAACACAGCATCTGCCAAGAACTTAAGTATTCAATTTATGCAATTTCCTGGCCACAAAGTTCAGCGCTAAACCAAAGAGTCACTCCCCCATTTAGGACAAACTTCTTGCAACCTTCACTTTTAGTTCAATTCACTGTCCAGAGGAAGAAACAGTCTTTCACTCTCTGAAAAACTTCCTGAACACCCGTAGGGAGCATGACTATTACTGGCTTCAGAGAGAGACATAAGAGGTAGTAAGAGATGAAAATCCTCATTTCACCCTGATAAATCCACCATTACACTATGGTGATGTGACAGCCAAATACCTGCCACTTTCATCCTGCTGAATTGCTGAAGTACTGAAAGCAGGATTAGTTATATAATGTTGGAAAATGGGAATTCAGCTTGTGAAAGGACGAATCTCTCCATTCCGTTCCTTATTTCAAATAGTTGCTCCTGTAGATGAATAACATTGCCCCAACATGAACAAAGAACACAGATGAGCCAAGTCCTCAAAACTGTAACTCTCACACAAAAACAGTCTTACAAGAGCACAATCCAGGTGATCAATGCACACTTGAAAATTTCATTTTAAGTAAAACTGCAGGGCATACATTTTAGACTACTGGAAACTTGATCATAAGTTTATTATAATCTGGGTATTTTGTACAGTGCTCAAAATTTGTTTATATTTCTGCATAGGGTTCAGGAGCACAGACTGAAATTGGATTCAGTCCTGCCTGCACACAAGATGAGCACAGCGGGATTGCTCAGGTCTTTGCCATAGAAAAGTTTACCTTAAATGAGAGGCTGGCATTTCCAGTGTCCTGCACATGCGCACGGAAGATGCCATGAATGCTGTCACTGCATCATCTTCCTGTCTAATGGTACAGATTTCTTCAGTATATTAATTAAGCAGAGAACAGAATAGACTTAAAGAAAGCCAGAGGTCCTATTGCCCTCTTAGCAGTTATCATGTTAAAGCTGCCACAGTAATTGTCCAACTAAAATCAGGGAGACCACACCATCCTTATTTTTGAGTCACAGCTGGGGAAGCAGGTGAAACATCTGCTGGGCTGAGGGCACTGGCCCCATGGCTCTAAACTGGGGAGCTCCAGTTTTCTCCAGTTTCTCTGGCTGTGTAGGGTAGAGTGTGATACACACAGTCTAAGCCAGGAAAGTATTGATTAAATCGACTGTTTAACCAGCTGAAGTTCAATAATATCAAACAGGCATGAACAGAAGGCATCTCTCAACCTATTCTTTCATCCAACAAGAGACAAGTACTTTTGGGCTAGGAAGACAAGTAGAGTAGAGTTGGAAATTTTACTAAATAAGAAATAAGAAGTGGCTGGTGGAGTAAAATTGAGCTTAAACGTACAAAATCAAACAAGTAACAGGTGAATAGGTACTTTTGCAAAGGGGGATGGGAAACAAACTAAATCTTTTAAGAAAAAGTTAGTGTTATGTCAGGCATTGGAATGGGCTACCCAGGAAGGTGGTTGAGGCACCATCCCTGGAGGTATTCAAGAGACAAGTTGACATGGTGCTCGGGGATATGGATTAGTAGTGGATTGGTGGTGTTTTGTGTGTGGTGTGGGGTTTGTGTGGGTGTGTGCTTTTTTTTATATATATATTTTTTTTTATTGGTTGGACTAGATGATCTTAAGAGCTCCTTTCCAATCTAGGATGTATTTTGGATTATTTTTTAAATGTTGGATATTTTACACTAAAATATCTAGCATTTTAGTACTGGTAAGCCAATATTCTTATGTCTTTAAACTCATTCATCCAACAAAGCCAAGACAGTTGGCTGAATGCTACATTGCATTTAACCATTCTGACAACACTAGGGTCAGGCATCCAACAACCCCAGCCTAGCTTATTATAGCAAATCTATGAGAGCAGATGTTGCTCCAAGCTTTGAAAGACTACATGTTGTATTTGGCACACTGGAGTTAAGCAGCTACAATGGCACATATATTTTCTCCCAGCTGCATAAAGCAGTAATTATATTGGTCTAACTACATGCTCAAAATGAACAACTGAAGCTAAGCCAGCACAATTAAAGAATCTGAACCTTGGACAAGTCCTTGAATTTAATGTACTGGGTGAACAGCAGAGTCTTAGAAGAACCATTTCTGGTTTTTGGCAGCTTAGGTAATAGGTGTTTAATATCTGCTTTTAAAGTTTTCTTTCTGTAAATAATTGAGGCTGTGTTTGCATGAAGAATGTCAGATTCATTGTATTAACCCTATATTTATCAAATGAAGTACCAGGAAATTAAGAGGAACAAGAATAAACATTCTTGTTCCTCTTTTATTTATTTACAGAAAAATGTTGCAAGTAAAATTATTATTCGTTTCTCAAAATTGACTGGAATTATTATTTAAATCTTTAAGAATAAAAGAATCATTTCAATTGGTATGGAAGGCAAAATTTTCTACATAAGACTCAATTAAAATCACACTCAAATGTAGGAATAAATTGCTAGTAAAGAGAAAAGTTTCTGTTGCTTTTGGTAAAAGCAGAGGCTGCTGATCATCTGCTGCACTAAAAGATGGATCTTAATCAGTTTATGAACCGAGTTATATGACACAGTTTACTCTGGGATGAGGTGGTGAGAACTGCCTCAGGAGGGTACTACTGGTCATGTAATCCTCAGATAATACTAATTATCTAATATTTATATTTTGGAAATTAAATATCATACTGAAGATGGTCTCCATTTATCAGTGTACCCGTTGACTGAAAAAACCCTTCAGTCTGAAACATTTTCTGAAACCAGGACATTTTTAGCAGTTGTATTGGTGTATAAGATTGATGAAATAGATTTAAAGCTTATGCAGTCACCAAAAATAATGCAAGATATCAGCCATAATTCTCCAGGGAAGATGTCACCACTGAAACCTGACGGTATCATTAGCCCCAGTTTTTAAATAATTTTTTTATGTAGAACAATCTATGCTATGCATTGCATTATGTTTTGTATCGTTAGCTGCAACTATTCCAAATAGCATGGTTACTCTTCTTGCTTATTTGGTTTAGAAACAGCTAACTACTTCCCTTTTCTTCCCCATCAAATACATGTTTGTACAGCATAACATTTTCACTTCCCTTAAGTAAGTCTACGGACTTGGATAAGAACATCCACTGAATTATTTGAAAATGATATCTGTAAAGAACTTTTAAACATACCTACCTTTAGTAAGGATGTACGTACTTATTATTTAAAAAATATTAGCAATCATTTCTTCAAAGGAGCTTGGTCAGAAGAATCATATTGCTCTGCATTGAGTGCAAACAGAACAAAAGACTCTTCAGGATGACTTTTCTCGAAGGTAAATAATCTGTGACAGGCAGTTGGCATTCAGATTGGTGTAGTTGCAGTTCCATGTGACATACAAGCAAAACAAGGTTTTAGTCCTGTTATATAAATAGTTTCATTAAAAAACACTCAAAAGCAATAAAACCTCGAAATGCAAATTAAAGCTCAGAACAGCATTTTTTTTTCCCTCTAAGATCAATAAAACCTATTCTTAACTTTTCTCATGCCAAAGCTGGTCTTCAGTCTCATCTAGAAGCAAAGATTATAAAATGTCACCTACAATAAAGTCAAGTTTTCTATGTATTTATCTACCTAACTTTTGATAAAATCATAGATATAGCTAACAAGAGTCAGATGCTATTGATTCTCTAAGTGCAATTATATCCTACTTTACCTTTGCTTTCATTTTCATCAGAATTAAATCCATTGATGTTAATAGGTTCAAAATGGCAGAGCTGGGCTATAAATAATTCCTTGCTAGTTGTTTCCCCTTTCAATCCAATACATTTTCAGACACCAACTCATCGTTATTATGAAACAGATTATGAAACTGTCTTTGTCTTGAACCACAAGTTTTTCTTACTTTTGCTCTTCCCATTCTCTCCCCCATGTCCTCAAGGATGGAGGTGGATGGGGGTGTGAGCAAGTGGCTGGTGGGTACTCAGTTGCTGGCCACAATATAGAACAAAGAAGTATGTGAGCACATACAAAGCATTTTATTGGAGTTGGTAAAAAAGATTAAGCTTTTTGCAAGCTCTTTGACTGACTTAATTATCTTAAATATAACTATATACTGAGGGCTACTAAAAATGTCATAAGCAGATATGCAGACCTTTAAGGGAAGTTTTTGAGCTGATACTAATGGAAGAAAATCGTTAACAGCTGCTGTAAAAAGCTGAGTGAAAGAGTTCAAACCTCCCACCTGACAGCCCAAGGCAGCAGCAGGTCAGCCTCTTCACTCATTCTGTCCCTCTACGTGCAAAGCCCATAAGGAAGAAACAGAAGCAAGACTGATTTTGCAGGGAAAATGCTCAGCTGGATGCAGGCTGTTTACTGGAGACAGAAACTGAATCTGCAGTTTGACCAGAGGTGTAGATTTGTACTAGCCTACAATTTCCTGCCATTTATATATAACATGTAACTGCTTGAACTGCGTTGTTTTACTGCCTACTGAAAAGTGAGTGGATAATTTCACACTTGCTCTTGGATATTAGGTTTATTATACCAAGCTTTATCTTAGAGTACACTTTGAGAACTGTTATATATTCCAGAAGAACGGAGCTCGTGGCAGGCCTTTATTATAGAGGAGTTACCATTTGAGAACAGTAGAGGATTTTTTACAGCAATTGCAATGATTATCATCTATCCTTATGCACTGTCACTTATCAGTACAGATGCTCTAGAAGGATGATTTTATGAAGTCTCCATGTGCTGTACTATAATTTTCTTAGCAGTAAAAGCAAGTTGATTAACACCTATGGTCAAATCAGACCAGCCACAAAAGTTAATCACAGGTCTGATATAGAGGTCATGGTGAGTCAAGAATTATCAGCTCACAAAAGGAGACAGGCAAGCTTCTAGCTTAAAGGAACAAAAAACCAACACCACCCCAAACTCCCTACAACTACAGAAGGTGTAAGAAAACAAAACAAATAGTTCCTGAACTGCAGGGTGCTTTTAATGGATCAGAAGGGGACAGCAGAAGGAACAGAATTTAGTGCTCTTACTCATCTCTGATGGCCACAGAAGTTCTCAAGTCAGTTTAGACAAGCCTTAGCTATACCATGTCTCTGAACTGTGTTGACATATCCAACAAGAAGGCCCAATAGATAACTTAAGAGATGAGGAAAGGAAGCAACATCATATTTTCTAAGGAAAGAACAGATCAAGAAAGATGTAACTTTAATTCTTAGCATCACATTCCTACAAATAGAAACCAGTACTGAAGGCATTATTGTCACTCTTCAGGCATGATGAGAAGTGTTAAAAATCAAATGAACTACCTATCTGAACACATGGAAATGAGGTGAAGCATTGTATAATGTATGATTATCAGACATTTCAGCTAGCCCTGAAACAGGGATAATATGTATTCTGGAAACTATCCATCACGGTGAGGGTGACAGAGCCCTGGAACAGGCTGCC
>BJBW01004521.1:38408-56078 GCA_004320125.1 Scolopax mira | reverse complement strand
CCAACTCCAAAAATTTCAGTGATATTCAGTGATAAACCTATCCTACACTATTCCATCTGACAGATTAAATGGCTGATCTTCAGTGCATGTAAAATTGCCAGATATTCAGCAATGTAAGAAGACCCAGGCCTCTTGTTTTCACAAACAAAGAGCCTGAGCCTAGTAGTAAGGAAAAATATTGTCTTTTTTTTTTTATTCTGCCAAGATGCCAGAGTTTACATGTCTTGAAGCATAAAAATCGTGTGCAGATAGCTAAGCAAACAAAGTGGGGTTAAAACCACCTGCCAGCTTTAGGGTAACAGAAGCTACTAAGGGAACATCTTATGATAATTTTCTAGCACAGAAAACATAATCGAAAAGCAATCAATGGTACGTGAGGTGTAATCAGCTGACCTAACAGTTCATGAGCAATCTGAGCATATGGTCATGTAGTTGTGGGCTAGTCAAGTCACAGTGTAAGACATATGTTTTTTAAATAAATTGAGACAGTGGCAAAAGGGCTGAAAGAAACTCACAAAAAAAATCAGAAAAGATAAGCAACATAGTGAGTGGCATACCTGGAAAGAATGATGCAGTATTTTTGAAAAGTTAATGTCTGGCACATAGCCATGTGTAGGGATTTTAGAGCTATTCATCATTTACACGACAACCAGAACAATGTCTAAGACGTAATTGAAGACAGATTAGAATCAAATGATACAAAGCAGGTAGAACTTGTATTGTGGTGAATTCTTGGTCAATAAAATAAAAATTTCAGTGTAACACAAAAAATAAAAAATTACATCTTGTCCGTACAAGATGTAATTGATTTAGCGGCATTAATTACTCTGTATGGACTCAATTTTTTTTTTGCACTTCATCATCGCGGATCCTCTACTACAGAGAGGAAACAGCTAGCAGGCAATTTCATTTGTAAAATGACTCGGTAAGACCTGTAAATTCAAGCCAGACAATACCAATTTCTATTCTAGTTCTATCACACATGCTGCCTCTTAAAAGTGACTTTATTTGCATACAGACTGATATATAAGTCAGAAAAACATGGAACACAATGTAAGTGAAAGCAAAACAGTCTTAGGTCATTCTGACTGAAAGGACTGCAACCTAAACAGCTTCCTGCCATATCACAGCAAAATGGTTAAGTCCTAAGGCCTAATAATAAATGATACACACATTTAGTGCCTTGCTCAGTTTCAGACTTCATATCCCTTATGAGAAACAGTTGTGTGCTATAAACACTCAAAATTATTTTACTAACATTTAGTTTAATGAAAGGAAATTATTTTGCTTTCAATTAGTTTAGGATTATTCTGCTCTTAAATAGATTGCTAATTTCTAATGCAAGCCTACTATTCATCCATACTGCTGTTATAGAAACTGCTCCTCAATTTGAAAGTCCCTCTCTTTTTCCACCAAAGGTGTTATAAATTGGTGCAGATTTCTTTTTTCAATTAAAAAAGACTCTAGGGCTTTTTTTTTTTATACTCTTTGTACTCTAAAAGTCCCATTGTGTGCTGCAATGAAGTGCTACGACATGAAAGTAACTTACTAATACCTTCTAAACTTTGCCTGGTTTATCTTCTGTTTATGCTTTACCCTCTTCTGGGGTAAATTCTGGGGTGTTCAATTCACACTATTTTCAGGAATTTACTTTGCCTGTGTAAGTAGCCTGTGGCTATCAAATTTCTGTTTCTGAAAGTTAATACATAATAGATGTCTTCACCTCCTATATACTATATCAGTGGGTTTTCTTCTTTTTTTTTTTTCCCTTTCAGAGAGGAAGAGAGGGAAGATAAACCTACTATTTAGAGGGTTTGATATTGTTTTAGGTTGATTATATTTTGGCAGCTAATCATAAGGAAGTATTAATTAACAGGTTTGTAGGTTGACTTTCACTGCATCACCAACATTATGTTTTCAAGAATGAGTCATCCCCTTAAGACAGAAGATCACAAGTAATCAAGGCAAATGATTTCACAAACCAGAGATTTAGAGCACTTAGTCACTTAGTCACAGTTGTGTTAAGTAAGAATATTACTGCCTTTAAGACATTGAATGCCCATCCATGCCTGAGCTCATCCTTGCTACTTTTCCTGCCACAGCAGAGTCTTTTATCATGGTTTGTGCATGGCTTTGCCTGGTAAAGTTTTGGTAGTGGGGGACCTACATGGGCAGCTTCTGTGAGAAGCTGCTAGAAGCTTTCCCCATGTCCAATACACAGTGCCAGAGAGCTCCAAGACAGAGAAATCCAGAGTGAAGTTGAGCCCAGGGAGGGGTAGGGGGAAGATGTTCTAAGATTAGGTTTTATTTCTTGTTATCTTAATGATTTGATTGATAATAAATTAAACTAATTTCCCCATATTGGATCTGATTTGCCCATGAAGGTAATTAGTGAATGATCTCTCCCTGTCCTTATCTTGACTCATGAGCTTTTGGTTATATTTTTCTTTTCCCCGACCAGATGAGGAGGGGGATAATAGGGCAGCTTTGGTGGGCACATGGCATCCAGCCAAGGTCACCCCACCATATTTTACAAGAAATTTGGTAAATTCCTATTTATACACAACTTCTTTCAATCCTCAGTGACAGTACAATATCGTAAGACAACAGTTTTAAAAAATGTTTCATTAAGCACCAGGATGTTTAGGATCAGCCCTGTGTTGAATTTTGATATGATTTATTCTCATTTAATAGCTTTGGTGCTTTAAAGAAATTCCTCATACACACAATTTCTGGATCACTATCTTTCACATCAGTTTTAACAACATTCATAGTTCACAACACAAGTGTTTTCCTTTAGATTGGGAAGGGGTACCTGCAAAATTATATAGGAAACAGCTAGGCTGGAAGTATTTTTAGCTTAACAATATGTATGTTGAACGCCTTCAGAGTCTGAAATCATTCCCTGGGTCATCTCCTTCTGTGTCACATTGCAGGATATGATTCTTTTCTATAAGATCTTGAGTTTGTTATGGGATGTTCCAGATGTGACTTACACACCTGTGGCCTGGGGTGCATAGGAGAAATGTTGCATGGACCTTTCTGGACTGTGTACTGCACCACTGCCTGTAGCTGGGCAGGACCACAGAGACAGAGAGTTGTCCCATGGGCACTTAGCAGCACAAAGATTCATCAGTCTAGAAAACTATCATTAAATTCCTCTACAAACCTCTTCTTTTGTAGAGCAAGTTACAAGAACCTAAGACACACTGTTAAATCACATTTATGGGGAACATACCTCCATGTTAAAAAATCTTGCTTCACAGTCACCTCTCTCTTTAAAGCACCATTTTATTTTGCAGCATCCTGCTTGACGTTTTTGTAGAAATCGTGGGTGCAATTGGATGCTTTTACCTTTTGCTTGTTGACTATCATAGGGACAAACAGGTTTCTAATTAATAGCTTATTGGCTGACAACCCTCTATCTTGCTGATAGCACTAACTTAATGACAGGTTAATCTTCCAAAGACTGAAAATCTGACAAACCTCCTTTTCAGGAAATCAAAAAACAAATAAACGGCTAATCAGTTCACATGTGGCCACATAATTCCTCACCACTGCTTGTTGCAGATATGGCCAGGAATTATTTTATCATGTTAAACCAGTATTTCATGTAATCTTCAGCAGGAGTCAACAACAGAAAGAAGCAAATAAACCAGGATGCAAACAATCAATATACTCATACTCAACAAACTTGCAGTGAAAGGAGGATGAATGGGCTGTGAGGGGATGAATTTTTTCCTTACCTTTTTGAGTGATTGATGTACATTCTGAAGCATGAAGACTGGCAGCACCAATAAGTTTTTATCCCAGCTAGTTTAACTACAAGCATTACTCATGCCGTGCCTTATAATTTGGACTCATATTAATATACAGTTTTATTTACTGCTCTCTGACATTCTGTTTCTCCTAGCACAACACAGAAATGTTGGGCAAGTTGAATTATAGGAGCTATAACACCACAATGTTATTTTCCCAATTGTATGTACATTAACATTCTGATCCCTTTCTTTTGGAAATGAAATCTGTAGCACTAGAGGCCTGGTGTCTATCCAAGGCAAAGCCATTTATTTCAGTTGTTCCCGCCCCCCCCCCCAGCCCTGGCTTTAATCTTTGAAGATGTATGTGGGGGTGTAATTTTCATCCATCTGAAATAAAACTGGTTCTGTCTTTTTGATGCTTGAGGGAATGTGAGAACAATCTAAATCAAGAAAAGTTACTTATTTTGTTATGAATAAAAAAATTCTAGCAAAGTACTGTGAGCTTTCTGAAAAATGGTTCAGGAGCTATTCTAATGAAAAAACATAAATATAGACAAACCTTCACAGGAGAGATGTAATTAGTTGTTTTGTCAAAGGCATGATCTGCAATATCACCGTGTAAGAGACTATTGCCAAATTCAAGAATCATTAGTCCTGGCTTGATCTGACCACTGTAATAAAATTACCAATATAGAAGATAAGCTTCATTATCTAAAAGAGATAAAAGATGAGCTAAAAGATGAGTGGAATTATTTGTAGTTCAGCATACAAATGTCTTTTCTAAAGAGCTTGCTAACTATATTGTATATACCAAACACGTGCTCGTGAACCTGGTATTTCACATAGCCAGTGTCAAGGACAGTAAAAAAATCATCTTGCTCTTAACTGCTACGCTGGTTTGAAAATGAAGATGTTAAAACTTGTAGTTGACATCTATAATTACAAGGAAACTTTTAACTGAGAAATGAGATACAGTAAAATGTAATCAGTATATTTACAATTCAAAAAACACCATGCAGGGTCAAGGTCTTAGGAGAGCAACTTTTTAGTAGACACACAAACTTCTGCATGCTTGAGAGGTTCCCTTAAAGGTTCCCTGAATCACTAACGCCATAAAATCACCAGCAAGATCTAACCATACATTTGTGTTTCAGTATACAGCAAATGTGAGTCAAACAAATGTAGAGTTACATGAAAAATAGGTATGTAACACACCTACTGCTGGCAGACTTAGAAATTGTTCCATGTAATCTAGAACCTGTTGTAATGCTATCGCTTATGCATTAAAACCAAACCAAAACAGCTTAACAGTAAATGCGTTAATTCTTCCTGTACAATCAAAGGCCATGTAGGGTGTACAGAAGTTTTGGCAACTGCCTTACACCTTAGGCTGCTCTTTGCTTGGCCTCACTTTTTGAGTATGATCTGTATGATATTTAACACAGCAGATTTTTTTTTTTTACCATGCCCTATCTTCCATGTGTGTCTGGCTGACAAATAAGAAAGGGAAAATGTGTTTCAATGACACTGTAGCCACTGCACAGAAATGCAGATCCCCTGGGGAAAATATTGGATTCCTTGCTTATTTAAAAACTGCCTCAGAACCTGAAATAAGGTTTCTTATGTTGTCAGAAAGGAAAACACAAAATCATTTATGATATATACTCCAAAGCATTTAAAGGTCCTTTCGGGGGGCGGGGGCAAGGACCCTTTTAAAAATATGGAGAACAAACCCTCCCTCAAGACACTTGTTCTATCATGTGTCTAAAGCAAGCGAGATTCAGTACTTGGTGTCCCTCACATCAGCCTCTACTATATAACAAACCTCTTTCTGATGTTTGTCTTGCCTTAATCTCTTGGTATTTAGTCCACAGAGCTTTAGTGAAGAAACCAGCTGCTACTGTGGTGGCACAGCAGCTAGCCATTAGAGAGCCCACAGGCAGCTGCATTAAAGCAAAACTCAAATGGCAGGACAAGAGACAGCTGAGGCTGCTGGGGGACACTTGTGTGATTGTCATCTGCACACACACTCCCACTAGCTACGTGCGTTAAGACATCACGCAGAGGTAACAGGGGTCACAAAGAAGGGATAAATATTCCACTGCAAACTAGGTCTGATGAATCACTGTTGACGCTATTTGCACATTCTTTAATGTCTCTGAAAGCACATTTGAAATTGCAGGGTTATAAAATAA
This sequence comes from Scolopax mira, assembly GCA_004320125.1. Taxonomy (NCBI): domain Eukaryota; kingdom Metazoa; phylum Chordata; class Aves; order Charadriiformes; family Scolopacidae; genus Scolopax; species Scolopax mira. The sequence continues at coordinate 50,122 of BJBW01004521.1, read as the reverse complement.
ACTACTGTACTTCTGGAGCATGGGGATGCTCTCCATGGTTCAAAAAGGGAAGAGTATGTTTGTTATCTAGGTGATCTAGTGTTCTTTGGGGATGAAAGTCTCTATCCTGAAGTACAACACCTTTTAGAGCCTGCTATTGGCAAGAGGCCATTTTTCCCTACAGTTGTCTAGGCACAGAAATGACACAACTGATCACTCAAGGAAAATTAGCTTTGCTGGACATTCTTGTGACCACGCACTTGTTCCTTAGAGAAGGGAAGAGACCAGCTATGCTGAAACCTGTACTTCTCCTGCTTTGGTCAGTCCATTTAAGAATTGTCTGTCTTTGATTTTACAGTATAAATCATGAATAAGTGTAAAGTTTGACCTTTTCTAGTTGCCTGCTAATGCTAAATGGGTTTCTAATCAGGTAGACTGTCTTCTTCTGAAGACAAGCTTCTATTTTTTATGATGTAAAGCCAAAAACTGACTGTGTGCATGGAGTATTTTCATTCTTGTTCTAGCACTTATGTAGGTGTTTGTCAGAAAGCATGAAACCAAACAATGAAAGACATTTGTTCCTAGGGCTTTGCTGCCTCCACAATGAAGAGCTGTTTGTGGTCCTAATCAAAAAGCCCTCTAGGAAAAAGGTGCATGAAATTTAGGCATTTAATTATATATGTCTGTCTTTAAATGGTAAAAGCTCGCTGAATGACTGTTCAAAAGGTTAGCAACTGACATTTTAAGTTAATGCTCAGATTTCAGTTTGCCCCCTGATGTAGTGGCACAAAGAAATAACTACAGAAATAAGCTGCAAATCCCCTTTTTAAATGACTTCTAACTACCCTTACAAGCCCTGTGGAGAAAAAAGGTCACTTCAACTAAGGACACCTGCTCTTTTTGAGATGATGCATCCTGGGCATTTTCAGGTGACATCATATCAGCTGTGCAGGGCAGCCATACATGTATGTAATTTCTACCATTTGTTGACTAGCATCAATGGACATCACTGAACACCTTAACTCTTTATTTTCTGTTTTTAAGAAACTCAAAAAATGAGAATATGAAATGACCCTTCATTTTTTGCTTTTCAAAGGTCTTGAGGTTGAGTGTTAACTAGGCTATCCATAAGACTGTGAGATGAGCAGAATGCAAATTTCTTAAAAAAAAATAAATCGTTATAAAAATGGAATAGTAATATGTTTTACTATTAGGAGTTTGCATAATAAATTATCACAGACAACACAAGTTCAACATCTAAGTTATAGCTCACCTTGTGATTTTTTAAGAGAGATTCTATATACATTTCCAATATATATAAAACATGTCACATGCAGAAATTATTTACATAATATTATTTGCACAAAGAATGTGGGCTTTGTAAGAGTGGTCACTCAGCATAAAATTATGTTTATACATTCTTAATGGAATAAATGTATGCATCAATTTCCTAAATGTGAAGTTGAAATACTACAGATGAATTGGTGATGTGGTTCAGCCCAAGGGCCCATCTCACCACCTATTCCCAGAAGTGCTATGAGAAAATGCTGAGGGAAATCAGGAGTAGGGCAAGCCATATGTCATACTTCTGCAACAGCTTTCAGCTACTTTCAGCTGAATTATTTTCCATCAAATTTTTGTACATTTTCTATAAATAGCTGAAGTATATTTACAAATGAAAACAAATAAAACTTTTCAAAAACATGAATGCATTTATACTTCCTCCCTAGAAAAATATTAGCATCACTTAAACTTTTTAAACAATGACTTTCCTTCCTTTCTTCCTCTCTCCTTCCCTCCCTCCCTTCCCTTCTTTCTTTTCCTTCCTTCCTTTCTCTTCCTTTCTCCCTCTTTCTCCCTCTGCATTTTGAAGAGTACATATTATGCATCTTTTTTCTGCATTGTGCAATTATTACATTTTAGGATGTAATTTGTTATGCTTTGATAGGTAACTTAAGTTCAAGAAGCATCCAAAAAGAGCCTAATCCCTCTTCACCTGAAAAGCCTCAAAAGATTCTGTAATTTGAGTGAAAATTTTGAAAAAATGGACTGTAGTTATATCAAAGATGCTTAACTTGAAAAGACTGCAGTATAATAGGCAGTATAAAGCTGCCACAATAAAATTATGCACGTTTTTCAAACTTCCCAAAGATACATGCTTAACTGAAATGTTATTCCATATTCATTTGGACAGTCGAAAGAACATTTATCTTACCTGCAACAGTTCTTTGAAGGTATTACCGCCAAGATAAGTTAAATTCAGAGGATGTAGTTATATTTAGATTTTCTAAAAACATTTGGCAAAGGATTTCAATTAAAGAAAAAATCCACACAACTACTGACCATCCTTGTGTGATCATAGTTCTGACTGGTAGCTTTTACAAGACTTGAGGTATGTCCAAGTACCTGATTGCAATAAAAACTGCAATCAGAAATCCCTAATAAACAAAACAGATATTGCCCCAGAGCACAGTGGTGAAACCCTAAATAAAACTTACTTCCCCAAAATGTAGTGACTCAAATGGAAAATTCAATGAAGCAACAGATAAACAGATGTCACAGAGATACAAAGCATATCAGTTGTGAAACTGAGGACAAGCAAAAAGGGAGAATTTGAAAAATCTGGATCAGCCACAGATAGAGCTAACAGCAAAACAGAGAGGAGACTTGATGATGTAGAAGAAAAGGCTGATCTTCTGAAGTGATATATAATTGGAGTCTGGAGTTGGGAAAGAAAGTGAGTGTGAGAAGACATCAAACCATACCTAGCAGAACGCCTGCAAGCGACAAGGGACCTATGGCACAGTGTTTAATTCCCACTTCATCAAAGTCTTGGAAATAAAGCAAACATTTCAGAAACCCTGTGCAAAATATGTCATCTTCAACTACCTCATGTGTCCAAAGAGATAAAGGGCAAAGGAGTCCCGGCAACGGAATAAGACTCTTGAAAAGAGAGTGCTTACCACTCTGGAAACTTCCACTTTCAGAAGGAAACTCCAGTTTCCTGGGCCACTGTAGAAGGGCCCAGAGCACGCCAGGGTGCCAAAGACCCATACTCTTGGAAATGTATCCCTGTATGGCTGAAGAGCAGGTGGTCCCACTACATGAACCCAACCACTAGAGCATGGTACAGCTGCTAGGGAGGGGGCAGAAGGGTACATGGGCTGCAATACTGCACAGCCTGTGAACCAACATCATGATGTATAAGAAAACTGATTTTACGAGTATCACAGAATCAGCTTAGTATACATTTGTGATTATATAAAGACAAATAAAATATTAAACTATTTCCTGTCCTTTTATCACTACACAGCAAAGGATAGAAATTACAACATATGAGGCACTGTTTCTTCATCTCTGATATTATTAATATTAACTCTATCAATCCCTTTCTTGGAAAATAGTAGAATAATTTGATAAAGAGCATGATGTGACAGGAAGATGGAATGCAGTAGCCTAAAAATGAACATGCTGAGTAATTTTTAGAACTATGCTACTATTGCAAATCCAGTTGATAAGGAAAACGTCAATTGTTAAGACAGCAATTAAACATTACATATAGTTATGGAAAATCGTATGATTTCTTTTTCCCTCAAGACAATTGCATTGGAAATCAGGATGAAAAGAATGATATTATGTATCACGAAGTGATAACTTGACCAAACAGTAATTTTCTGATCCTTAAATACAACAGAAACAAACAGATGTCCTTCACATTATTAAAAGTTTGTTTCTAAGAACAAGCATTTTGTCATCTGAAGAAGCACTAAACTATGCATCGCTAAGCTTTGTGATGCAAATTCCTGTGACCAGCAGATGTTTATTTACCCCCTGCCCCTTGATCTAATGCAAGAATTCTTGATGAAGGATTTCTCCCTGGAAACCAAATGCTGGGCCCAGGCTCAAGATCCTGAAAGACTTGTATTTGCACTCCTGACCATTGTTTCCATGGAATAAGGAAGGTAATTCCTTAAAGGCATTGAGCAAGAAACTTGCCTGTAAACTAATGACATACCCTATTCCTAGCAACCTACAATTCCTAAACTTATTACTAGTTCAAAGCAAACACTGGTATTTATATTCCAGGTATAGGAGAAGGAAAGTCTACCTCTTTCAAACTGATCACTCTCAGTTTCATTCCCAGTAATGTTGGTGTTTAGCAAAAATGTATAATTATTTCAGGTCTTATAAGCTTCTACTTTGCGTTTGCATATGAGGTTACAGCAGATGATTCCATAATCCTAATGCTCATCTGAAAAACCCTGAGTTGAGACAAACTTGAAAAAACACTCATAACCTCTATCATAGCATGATTGCCTTAATGCTTTTATAGTTAGGACATTTTATTTCAAAAATGGACCTATTTAGAGATTTTTGTTGTTTGTGTTTTTTAATGATTTTTTTTTTTATGAAGCAGTTCCAAATAAGCAATCTTTAACTAGGCAATAGTAACACTATAGCTGCTACAGGACAAGTACCATGTAGCCCACAATCCCTTCAACCACGCTGCTTTTTTATCTGTTTGGCCTTCCTAGGAGACAGGGAAAGAAGGGAGTCCAGAAAATAAACAAAAACCCCCAGTGCTTAGCTCTCAAATCCAGACTGAGTCCAGGAGAACTTTTCAAAGACAAACCACAGATGACTCAAAAACTAGATAATATTAAAGTAACAGCTCACCTGGGACTGCAGATTTTCCAGTTGCTTTTGATATCTCTCAATTGGCTCTCTAAAGTGATTCTTTTTGTCATTTGACAAATGTAGTAGTTTCTTCAAAGTGCTTAAAGGAATAGAGGGTAAGCACCCTGGTCTGTCACACCTACAGTATAGAACCAATCAATATATGAGAAAAAGGCAGCAAGACAGGAATATTATGTGCTATCATTATCTTGCATTGCCTGGCAAGAAACTATCTTTAATGGTTTAAAGTACAGCACAGTTCTCATATGGGCTTGTTCTCCAGAGTGACTATAAGAAAGGCTTTGTTTTATACAATAGATCCTTCTCTGAATGTGCTTTGTATCATTCCTATTAACATCAACTGACAACACAAGGATTTCTAATATTGGCTTTTAACTCTAGGAAGCATAGACTGCTCAAAGGCATTGGCTATACACTAGCATTGCTTACTAGTTCTGAAAAAAAAAAGCTAGTTGTTAATTACACTGAAGGCAGGTAAAAGCCACTTTCTTGTAAAGACTATGTTAAAACCATACAACCAGGACAGATCACTGATGTGAAGAGTCTGGCTGAGCATCATGGGCACAGCAGCTTTTCATTTTCACTTAATTCCTTTTGGTAGAGCAACCAGAAACAAAGTTTCATTTGAAATTTCCTTTACAAAGTTATTTTTCAGAGTAGAACTTCACCTGGCATGCAGGTCCCCAACATGGTATTGTATCCTCTGACCAAAGAAAAGGGTCCTCAACTCTCTCCATGGGTATGAAATAAGGATGTATGTCTCCCCTGCTTCCCATGCAGAACAGTATTTTGTTAAGATCCTATTCCAGCCTGGCTCTCAGTCATGTATCTGTTTTTGCTCTCACCAGGATGAGGCCCTGGGAACTGAAATCATGAACATGATAGAAATAATGGGATGACTCAAAAGCTAAGTTCACTGTTAGACTGGGCCCAGTAGGAGCACACCCTCAATGTTTGGTCTATATTTGCAGAGATGGAACAAAACCATGTACTATTATTGGACCATGAGAGTGAACTTATCTGAGGGAACTAGCTGTCAGCAGTAGCTTGCAAAAAGATGCTAATTTTTTTGTTCTCTATAGCTACATATGTATATATATATATATAAAACAATATATTTACACAGTAAATAAAACAAATCACAAGCACAAAAAGTCATTCAACATTTGCTTTCTGGATATATTTTTACTGTGTGTGATTAATTACTGTAGCAACCCTGAAGTTAGCTCACAGAGGAGCAACTACATCAAAAGAACTCCACTGAGGAATTGAGAGGTTACTTTCCTCCCAAGCCCTAGGGATTTTTGCACAAGTCTTTAGACTCTCTACTTTCTAAATTAGAGAAATATGTTTGAACTCTCCTTGTAAGGCAGATATCTGGAGGGAACCCAGAGAGAGCAGGCCAAAGCAGTTACCAAGTTATGGTAAATGTGGGACTGATGTTTAACTCTGTGCCACATTTTTCATTTCTTCTGGATACTATTGCATAACTGCATTAATCACACCCAATCATTTCTTAGAGCTTGTATTAATTTAGTGTAAAAAAGAGAAATTTAAGCAAATAGATGTCATTAAAAAAAGAAAACAAACCTTCAAAGTAGCCCATCACAGAGCAGCTTGTTGTTCGTATTCCCTGAACTACCTCCAGGTGCCAGAATGGGTAACATTCAGGGTAGATGAAGTGCTATGACTTGAAGTGTGAGAGATGATGGCTCATCCACAATGACCGAAACCTGCTGTCAGCCTTCTCATTAAAAAGTCAGGATCTAGGAACATAAATCCTATGAGAGAAAATATGGTACTGTAGAAATGACATGACATATGAAAACCTAGCTGAAGTAGTTCCAAAATGTTTCCAAGAGTAATGTTCCTATCTGGGATCATATTACTAAGGAAGACAACATATATCACTTCATAGCTGGTATAGTGTAACCGTGTAGCCCAGTAAATACTGCACAGCCAATACTAGCAGCAGCATAGATTTTGCAAGGCCTCAGGACAGGAGCTTGTCAAGCTTACTTTGTCTAAACTTCTCTTGACCTGTCTACAATTTCCCAACTTAGCTATAATTACATTTTTTCTAATGACAAGGTCATTATGCCTAATTTAGTTTATTTTTGCTTATCTCTGTATAGTATAACCATGGTTGTATAGAAGTGTTCTTTATACAAGATGTGGTATGACAGGAGAGGACTTGAAAAGTGGGGACACAGGATGTGGTCTAGAGAAATGCAGGCATGGGATGGTAAGAGATGTGGCACAGGACGACACTGGAGGCCCCAGCAGTGTAAACAACTCACCAGTGGTCAGTTGAAGAAATGCAGACTCAGAGCTGAGAAACACCATATTTAGAGGTGCAAAAAGAATGAAGAACAAGCATCTAACTTGCATGAAATGCACTATATATAGATAAAACAGTTGTACCATGAACTAATCTGTAAAAAACGAGCAGTGCACAGGGTGTTAGCAAACACATAAATATTACATCAAGAGGATGAGAAAGGAGAAATTAATACTATCATGTTTTTCATGGCTAGGGATTTGAGCTGTACAATCCCCTTCTTTCTGTAAACTCTGATGTTAGGACCCCGAGGGGCAATGGAAGACTGAGCATATCAGAAAAAGTAGCATAGACTAGGAAGTATGCGTATGACAACTTTATGTTATACTTTTTCCGTACAGTACTACTTTGTTTTGTCCTGTAACAGCTTCGTCTGGGGTCATAAATATTATTTAATTAGATTGTTAGAATTTCAATTGGACCTTCAAAAGTATTCTTGGCTTTACATATGATCTTTTTTGCCCATAGTAAGAAATTGCGGGTAATGATATGTAGATACAATTCTGCTTACAGAGGTCATTTCATACCATGTTTTTACATAATTAATGTGTATTATTCAAAACAATCATCATCCCCTTCCTTCACCCATCCAAATTTGAAAACAAAATGGCTCAACCATGTGATTTTTCTTTCATAGCACAGTTTCTGTAAGTTCATTGATCATCTAACAGTTACTTGAGTTTTAACACTCTTTTGGTTCCTACTTGGTCAAAACTGATGTGATTTGTTCTTTTGTAGCCTGCTGCGTGACTTAAGCAGTAATAAAGTGGGCAGAATATTTTCTTAGTGTTAGCAATCATTATGCTTCCTATATGACAGAAGTCAATATTTTTCTAACTATCAGTCCAACATACTAAAGATACTTAGGAAGTCACTAACCAGTGAAACCTCTGTCAAAATGTCATATTGTGGGCAATACTATGTATTAAAGTCACATTGCTGGGTTTCTTTTCCACTTCACTGAGTTCCAACACTGTCAGTAAGCAGTCATAGAAATATGCAAAGAATTGTGCTATTTTCATGGAAGAAGCAGCTCTAGATGGTTCATATCTATCTGCTTTTCTGTTCTACTGGTTTTGCTTCAGAGGGTGATCACTTAATTTTGAATTAAAGAGCCCTGGGGAAGTCAGACAGACATTAAATTTTAGGAATTGTATTTATTCATGTCTTTCCAAAGCTGAAAAATTAATACCTTGCATGCTGCTTTGAAGCTGAGCAGAACGTAGTTCTGATGATCTAAGGCAAATTTTTGTGAACCCTGTTCATTCAATGCTTCTCAATAGTTTTTCTGTGTCATGGTGGAGATCTTTCCAGCACTAATCCAGGGTGAGCAGTAAATGCTGTTGCTCATACAAGCAAAATGTTCAGTAACAATTTTGCAGTCTTCAGTGTATGAAAATACATGTAACTAATGGGTAAAGAAAATAATTTGATATTTTTGATTCTACATTGAAGCAGAAGAGAATATCTGAGATAGAGAAATTTAAAATTTTGTACACCATCTGTGTCTTTTTCCTTTTTAACTCTAAAGGCAATTTAAATATGTTGTGTTCTTTCCTCTTACTGTTATTATAGTAGTTCCTTCATGAAAACAGAGAACTTGATCAAGAAAATACTATATTTCAGAGACATTGAGAGGAAGAAAAAAAACCTATTACAGGAGATTTTGCATGATGACCCTTTAATTAAGCTTTTCACTTGGAATATCTATCATCTCTGTTCTTCAGAATGACTTGTGATGTGCTTTCTTAACTGCATTACAATGAACTGAGACATGGGTTTACTTTCCCATTAGAAAGTCAGAAGATCAAACTGACCATATGTAAAATAAATGTTACTATAGGCTGGTTGGATTCTGTGAGAAAAAATATATATTGAAAAGTAAACCTGAATTAAACTGGCAAGACTTCTCTTCACAGTGTACTGCTGATATGAGGAGTGCAACAAAACCAAATCCAACTATATGAGCCTCTAACTCCAGACTTGGTCTTTCCCATCCGTAAAGCATAAAGGCTCCAGCCTTGCATGTCCCTGGTATGCAAGGAAGGAAGAGTGAGCCAACTTTATTGGGAGCACACTACTGTATAATAATACTTGTAAAAAAGAGTTTTGGAAGTTAATTCAATAATGGTTAACCTGCAGACTCAGGTTTAAAATTTTGCCTCTGTTATTGTTTTCTTGAAGCAGTGAGGCCTGTTATACTATAATGCTCCAAACTGTTGCAGTCTTTCTTAAGTGTCTTCAGAAATGACAAAACAAAAAGTGACAAAATTAAACAACCCTTATAAAACATTGACATCCTTAGGCAAAGATGAAGAATGAAGAGAGCATTAAAAAATAAAACTTAGAATATGTAGAAAGAAGCAAATGAGAGTGTGGCTGAATATTCTCAAGGTGCTGGAAAGAGCTGAAGCAAGGTGTTGTATTTTCATTACTTTTTTTCAGTATTATCTTGCTAAATTCTAACTCAGTTTCAATTTATATAGTTCCAATTATATTGGCTCACTGCACTGAGCAACAATGGGGACTTCTACTGCCTTATTTATAATGAGTTGCCTCTGAGGGTTTCACAGACCATTTGTCACCTACAAACTCAACATGTTCCAGAATGAAGCTACCCACTTTGGGCTTAAAAAAACCCCAAAATACAGCCAGTTATCCTGTGCCAGAACAACAGTTTTGACTAGTTTGCAGAGTTTACAATTGAAGAATGTACATCAGGGAAGGAAATTTTATCTATATCAAACAGCACATATGAACAGCAAGGTAAGTAGAGCAGGTATCTCCCAAGACACAGGCCTGAGGGACGCTATGCTGGCCTGAAAAAGGGCTTTCTTCCAGTGGCTGCAAAAGCATCAGGGCTGTCTCTTTTCAATTAACTACCTACCTGGCGTAAGGGTTGAAGTGAGATTGATTATCTCATTTCTGGTAAATCCTCTGAAAAGCCTTAAACTCACAGGAAGGAGCTCTTCATCATTAAACTCCACCAGGTAAGTTGCAAGCTCCTGAATACCTGTAATTTGGAGACTCGCTTTAAATGCCTGGTGTGTAAATGGAAAAGGAGATGCGTGGTTAGAAAGGCACTCTGCAGAAATGTATTGTTTGCGTATCAATGACTTTTTGTCATCTCACCTGTTCAACAGAAGCAGCTATCCTTAAATACTTTTCAAAATGAAAGCCATTCTCATCTGCCAAATAAACCCCCAAAATATAGCTGTAACAGAAGAAAACACTTTAGCATCTATTTGTAAAATATGTTCCCTGAAAAAGACTTTAGTGCCATAGGAGCTTTCAAATTACACTTCAACTAAATCATTTTTTCCTGGAGCTGAATATATTCCAATCTTCTGCTATGAAAAACAGTGACAGACCAGGTAAGGTTTCTGAATACAGATATGTTTAAGTTCTAAAGAACTTTACTGAAGCATTCAAAATACAATTTTAAGGAGTGCTTATCAATTTAATAAGCAAGTCTATATCAAAGCAAGTAATAATGAAATCCTTAATGTAGGTAGATGTTTTGTATATTTAATTTTAGGGCTTAAATCCTACTGATTCTAACTCCAAAGATTTCTAAGCCTACCCATTGGCATTTGAAAAATAAATTATTGAGAACCTCAAGGCCACAGGAAACCAGGGAAGCTGACTTGTCATTTATTTGTCCAAGTTCTGAGCAGCGCTCCCACAGAAGTAGAAGTATATAGATATATAAAGTCAGAATAAAAGAAACCAGAACCCAAAGAAATCCACATAGAGTAACCAAAATAAAAATCACATTTTGAACAAGTAAGAGAAAAACCCTTTGGGTTGTTCTGTAGGGTTTTCATTAAAAAAAAAAAAAAATCCTTTAAATATCTTTTGTGACACTTGAACTTCCTTAAAAAAAAAAAAAAAAGAAAAAGAAAACAATGCTCACATACCCAGATCTATTTCCTTGAGATTCTTAATTAGTTTTTAAAGTTAGTTATAAATTTTTACTCCTTAAGATTTCTTTAATTTTCTTTATAAGAAAAGGAAACAAAGTCAAAGTGCTATTAGTATGTAAAAATAAGCCTATAGCATTCTGGCAACTGTTGGCACAGTTTGCATTTCTGTATGTTCTGGATTTTCCCTTCTTAATATCTTTGTCATAGCTTTGTCTCAACAGACCCAGCATTTATAATAGCAAGCTCATTGAAAGGTCGGTTACTTTCGCTAGTGTGAGCCCTGAAGTAAATGAGCTTTACTCCAACCCCTTTTTCTGTATGCCAAAGCTGGGTCATCCAGTTCCAGCTTCTGGAATTGCCGCAGAGAGTAACAGATGCTTACACAAAGCTCTGACCTAGAGCATGTTACAGAGATTACTGTGGCATGGGACTGACATAAGGACGATCTTTTTTCTTGGTGTGTTGCCATCAGGAACATATGATAAGTATGGTTTATATGATGAGTAGGGTTAATTATGAAAAAGCCCCAAGTGATCTTTCCTCTCCCTTCTGTTTCAAAGCAAGAAGGGTCCAGAGAAGAACAACAAAGCTGGTAAGGGGTCTGGAGAGTAACTCTTATGAGGAAAGCCTGAGGGAGCTGGGGTTGTTTAGTCCGAGGAAGATGAGGCTGAGGGGAACCTTATCATGCTTTATAACTACCTGAAGGGGGGATGTAGAGAGGCGGGGGTCGCTCTCGTCTCCCAAGTCACAGGAGATAGGACAAGGGGCAA